>JAUJYO010001445.1:0-60013 GCA_030737845.1 Acorus calamus | reverse complement strand
TTTCACTACTTCTGAAAATTGGATCAAACAATTTGCTAGAGTACATATATCTCATTTATATAAAAGCATATGTTAATTTATGTATAGTATACTGCATACACTAGTTTTTTTTTAAAATTAAAACATATAAAGACTATACACGTAAGATTGCATGCAAGACTTTTCTAACATGCAAAACCACTTATATAAATTAATTTTTTTGCACATGCAAAACCACTTAGATGTACCGTGCTCCGTGCATCTAAATAAATTCATAAAGATTCAAACTTGAGATCTCCCAAAAAGTTAATCTATTATGCCTTGGGTCAGAGAGTAATTAATCAACCCTGTGTTTGACAAATCTCAATAGAACCTGGGGATTGTTCAGATTCAAATGACGCATTAACTGAACCATGGGATCCAGTCAGTATTGAATCTCATCGGTCAACAAGAGATTAATACATAATAAAAATTTACACAAAACTCTAATGTTAAAAAAAAGTACCGCACACTCATTACTATTACTTATTGGGAATTGATGAAACTCCATAGTGAAGTGGACCCCCCTCACCCCCGATAATCATAAAGGGTGAAGCTATATTGAGAGATTGCGAGATATTTTAGAGAAAATGTTTTAATTTTCAGGAGGACTTCAACATTCCATTTTTGTTTTGTATATTTTTCGAGAGAGCTATGGTCATACCACTGTTCTCTAATCGGACCTTGCTCTTCTTTGGGTATAGTGTTGAAAAACCATTTTCTTTTATCATCATTTTTTGAAGAATAAAAATCATGTTTTATAATCTCTTTATCTATTTCATAGTCATCATTTTCACTTATAGTGAGCATGTCTGATTCAGCGGGTTCATATTCAGATGGCATTTCAGAATGAGCTTCGGATTGAACATCATAAACTGCCGATGCAACCCCTATAGGTTGGAAGTAAGCAGCTTGAGTAGCCGAATACTGGCTATCCCTTTCGGAAACAGAGCGTCTCCTAGGAGTCAAGCGTTCCCTTGTTTGAACTACTGGTGTGGCCCTAAGAGATCTTGTCCTTTGAAGGCCAGTATTGGAAAATCGAACTTCAATATTACCCTCTTCCTGTTCAATAATGTCTTTAAGGTATAGGTTTTCCAAGGGCTTATTAGGCTGAGCATTTTCGAGGGTCCAGGAATTAGGTAATTTGATCTCATCCCATTTTAAAGGTCTGGGGATAAAAGAGTTATTTTTAGGGTTCGTTTGAAGCAAAGTAGTAATACCTTTAATATCAGAAACCCTACTTTTAGGGGATAAGGTGTTCATAACCTTGAAATATACCCTATAACTCAGGTTTAAATTTAAAGTGCCATTAGTAAGGTCGAAACCATTAGTTTGGATCCTCAGGACAAGAGTATCCAAAATGTTAGGATCAGCTAAGGACACAGAGAAATTAGGAAAGGCATTAAAAAATACTGGTCCATTACTTAGGCTGGATTCAACTATCCCTAGAACAGAATCAGCAAATTTTAGATGCCTATTGTCTTGAAGACATGCTAAAACTGCAACATTCAAGTTTTCTCGAACTAGGGCATTTATAGAAACCTGTACTAATCCTATATGAAGATAGTGATATTGTTGTTTTGTCCTAATCCTGTCTATCTCTTTCTGGGATATAAGGTGGAAGTTCTCATGCCCATTAGTTAAAGGAAGGGTTTTTTCAATAGTCTTGATATAATAGTCTGTTTTAAGACTAAAAGTGTTACAAACATAAATCTCATTGAACGGGACTTTAGGGATGTTCCAATTACCAACAGCTTGTTCAACATTCTCATAATTTATATTTTGCATATTTTTAATGGACATAGTCTTTATGGCAGGGGGATTTCTAGAGGTGGAGGCTCCATCAGTTGAAGTGGAGGCTTCATGTACCCATGACATAAGGGATCGGAAAAGATTGGCCATGAGGAAGTGCAGGGAAACCAGTCAACGACGTATTACGTCCCTAACTCTATTGTTCTTAAGATGAGAGTGTGGACAACGCGACTAAATAGTTTCAAAAAACACTGTTCACCGGCCGGTACTGTTTAGCACTGTTCATGCAAGAAAATCCCCTTAAAAGACAATGCAACGTGGCTCTGATACCAAATACTTACAGGATCAAATTTTTTTTTTTTTTTTTTTTTTTAAATGATTTTGAGAACTAATATACAAACATGATATGGATACTAGAAAGTCGTGGGTCATATTTAGCCCACCATTTAGTATATATATCTCTCTTGAGGTGAGGAGGAAACCTTTTTTCTACCTGGAAATCCCATTGGAGGATCCATGGTATCCCCGTCTGGTTGTGATATTTCAATAAATCAATGCTATTTTGTGGGTTTAATTCTTCCTGCTCCATATGAGCTTGGATGTCTCCTGGTAAGTTTTTCCAATTAGCACCAAATACTTGCCACCAGGAGTAAAACCAATTTGGAATTTTGGCCTGGCAGACAAAATGGATAAACCAAGAATGTTTTAAGACACAGTTTTGGACTAATAGTACATTTTCCCAGGCTTTCTGGTAATCCCAATAATTATAGTAATTGGGTCTGATCACTGATTTTTGGAATCGCCTAGAGGCATTGGGACTCTTATCCCAGTCTTTTAAGGATAATATCTTTTGGATGCATAGTTTAGAATATGAGATCTCTAAGGTGCTCTTGTTCTTATAATGGTGCACAATTCTGACACTGTTTGTTTCTAATAGGATGTTTTCATAGTAATCAGGATTTTTCCCTATCATATCAGGGATATAGAAATGGTAGCCAGTACCAGAATGATCATCTTTGGGGAAGTATATCTTAATAAGTTCTGCTATCTCTTTATCTACTTCATATTTCTCAATAGAGAATAGTGGAACGGAAGTTTTGAATTCATATTCGGTTTGTGGATCTGAAGTTTGAGATCCTATTTCAGCAAGTATGGCAAACTGATTTTGATCTTCAAACAGATTTTCTTCCTTAACCTCTGGCTTTATAAGGTTCACAGAAGGTCTTGAGCTCTCAATTTTTAGGGTCCTTTGAGGAAGGATCTTTGCCTTCTTCTTTTGGTCCATTTCCCTGCAAGAATTCACGCGAGAGATAATCAGGAAGACTATTAAAGTCTCCTTTAATGTATTCTATGTCAAAATCATAGATTCCTAGTAATGCTTGCCATCTGGCAAAAATCTGTTTTGATGCAAGATTTTTAACATCTTTTTCAAGAACATATTTTGCAGAGCTGCAATCTATTCTTAAGAGGAATTTTTGGTTTAAAATGTCCCCTTGGAATTTTGTTATGCAGTTAACTATAGCTAGGATTTCCTTTTTTATAGTGGAATATTTTCTTTGAGCTTCATTCCATGTTCCCGAAGTAAACCTTACTAATTGTTCTTTGTTGTCAATCCTCTGTTTTAGTATCCCTCCATATCCAATGTCAGAGGCATCAGTTTCTATAATCTTTGGTGCATTGGGGCTTGCTATATTCAAGCATGGCAACTGTTTTACCTTTTCTTTAATCCTTTGGACGGCATGGGTATGTTCTATGGTCCAAGGTGTAGGGTTTTTCTTCAGTCTGTTGGACAACAGTTTCCTGTCCAGAGCTATATTTTTATAAAAGTCTGATACGTAGTTAAGACAACCAAGAAACCTTTGAAGTTGTTTCTTATCTTTTATGCTATCTGGAAATTTATCTGCAAAATCTATTACCCTTTTTATGGGTGTAATATCATTCCCAGAGATTTTATATCCTAAAAATTGAACTGTGGTTTGGAAGAGTTTTATCTTCTTGGCTGATACCACCAGACCATTTTGTTTTACAATTCTAAGGAAGATATTAAGATGCTTCCAATGCTTATCTATGTTCTCAGAAAATATCAGCACATCATCGATATAAACAATGGAAAAGGATCCATAAGGATTAAATATTTCATTCATTATGTTTTGAAATTCCGAGGGTGCATTCTTTAACCCAAACGGTAAAACATTCCACTCATAATGCCCAAACGGTACTGTAAAGGCGGTCTTGTATCTATCTTCTTCTTTAATCTGGATTTGCCAGAATCCTGATTTAAGGTCAAACTTGGAAAAAATCTTGGAATTATAGACTCTTTTGATCAGATCTTGCTTATTGGGGATAGGATACCTAATCCACTGGAGTACCTTATTTAATGGCTTATAATTTATGACAAGCCTTGGCACTCCCCTTTCTAATTCTGCAGCTTTTTCTACATAGAAAGCCGCACAGCTCCAAGGTGAAGAGCTCTTCCTAATAAGATTTTTGATAAGTAATTGAGATATTTCCTCCTTGCAAATTTCTAGGAGTCTATTATTCATTTGGATGGGCCTGGCTTTTGTGGGGATTTTCTCTTCATTAAAGTCTTTGATGTATGGTAGGCTCACCATGTGTTTTTTCCTATGCCAGAAGGCAGAGGGCAGATCTGAGCAGGCCTCATTTTCAATAGTCTTTTGAAAATCAGAGACCTTCTTTTGGAAAATAGGACTACCGATTTGTTCAGATGTCTTTTGAATCCTGATCTCTTCAGAGAGTTCATTAATAAACTTTTCTTTATATTCCAGGGCCTGCCTGAGCTGGTTGAGAAAAGATAGCTTTGGTGTAGTACAAAATTTGTATAAGATATTTTTGCCATTTTGAGTTGCATGAATACCCTCAGTATCGACCGAAAAGGGTTTTATCATATTTATAAAGGGGGTTCCAAGGATAACACCCTGACGAAGATCTTTCACCAAAAGGAACGATGTTTTTAAACATGATCCTTTATTACAAACATGTACTTCGGGTATTTTATAATTAATCTTAAGACTTTCCCCATTGGCAGTATTAATACCATGGGTTGTCTTTTCAAAGTATCTTGAAGGGATCAATCCTTCACGAATGCAGTTCATATCAGCCCCGGTGTCAATAAGGGCCTTATATTTTAGAGAAAATGTTTTAATTTTCAGGAGGACTTCAACATTCCATTTTTGTTTTGTATATTTTTCGAGAGAGCTAATAAATTCTTCTTCCTCTTCAGGTTGATCCCTGACAGATTCTTCATTATCAGAATTCTCGGCGGGTTTTCCCAATCTAGGGATGGCTTCAAGGTATGTAACCCTGTCTCTAAGGTCCTTGATTTCTTTTTTCATATCAATTTGTTCTTTTCTTAATTCCCCTATAGTCACTTTTTTGGGTTTTTCGGATTCTAATCTTTGAATTATCTCCTTATAGGAATATTTTTCTTTGTTATCATCTTGGGCTTGACTGACAGGAGTTTTTATCAGGCTAATATATCTTTCTAACTGTCGTTTCTTTTCGACAGGATTCTCGATGGAGTCAATAGTATCTAAAATAAATTGTTCTTGGACCGAAAGGACCATCAAGCCATCTGTATCTGACGATGAATCATAGGATTCAGGGTCACAACAGTTACAGCTACAACTTTCAGAATCAGAATTCTGTTCTTCTAAGTTATGAATGGATTCCTTTTTATTTTTTGGTTTGCTACTAAAGCATTTATTGGCATAATGGCCTTTCTGCTTGCATTTAAAGCAGGTAGGAGGATTAGAGGTGTTGGGTTTCCTTTTGGAGAACCGCTTTCTAGTTTTTTGAGCAGGGGCTCTATTTGTTTTATAATATTGTCTCTCAAGTGGTTTTTTATTATAAGAATGCTTGGTATTCCTTTTTCGAGACTTGGAAGGATTCTTAATGTCTTCCTTCTGATACCCGAATTGGTAACAGAAGTCTCCAAGTTCCCTTTTGGAAGTCAAATGTTGATTCTTGAGCTGATTCTTTATCTTTAGATCATTGCAAAGGGCCAGACCTATCAAGTTTATTTTTTGTATGAGTTCTCCGAATGTTATAACGGAGTAAGGGATATGTCCCCCAAATTCTTGACGGAGGTTATTTCTGACTCTTTCGGCGAAGAGCTTGGGTAGCCCAGAGACAAATTTCTCTTTCCAAAAGTCATTGTTTGAGTTATCTATTCTATAAATTTGTGATAAAAACGTGTCCTTATACCACCTAAAATCAGATAAGGTTGGACACCTAAGGTTTATAAGTTGTTCTCTAATTCTGTCAGCAGTGTCACTATGGCTGCCAATAAAATGTTTAAATATAGTGAGAACTAGTGTGGTGACAATATCGGGCTCAGGTCTCCCATTGGGATCAGTTTTTACGGCTGTATAAATAGCACGTCTTTGGTCAGGGGTAATGAAGTTGTCCCACCAACCCCTTAATTGCCCCATGAATGATGTGGTTATCATATCAGTAATATGTTTATCACTATTACCTTGTATCCTACAGGCATTAGCATAAATAAGCATAGAATGACATAATTGGCTGACCTGATATTCAGACATGCCATCAAGATTCCATTCTACGAGAGATTTTCCATCATAGGAAGTAGTAAGAGTAATATCATTATTCTCTTCTATTTGGACATCAACAGGAGTTGGTCTTCTATAGAAATTCTTTGTTCTCGAGGTCTGAGTTACAGTCCCGAGCTTATTGATCTCAATATCAGAATGATCAGGAAGGCTTTCAGATATGCTGCCATCCTCAATGTCTTCTTGGGAATTTTCTTCACAAGAGGACTCATCATTGAGGTTATTGATGGATAATTTTTCCAGTCTCTCAGATAATTTAATCAACAATTCTTCAGAGTGTCTTTCTTTGAACTTTATCCCTTTCTCAAGATTTTGTTGAGGAATGAATATTGGTTTTTCAGTTTTTTTTACTATATTTTTGGACGAGGTGGTCGAGGCCTGGAGGCTTTGCAGACCATTGGCTTGAATATTGTCAAGGCTACAATTTTCGGCGAGGGCTTTTTCTATTCTCTCAGTTTGGCTACTTATAGATCTCAAGGCAACATTGGTGAAATTATTTTGCTCCATAACCTGGATAAAGTATTCTGCCTTGAAAGGACTACCAGGGTCAATCTTTGTAGTAGTCTTAAGAGGGCTGGCTATGATGTCGGAATTAGTGACTTTAATTCTTTCAAACGGTGGATGAATAGATTCCACTTCTTCATTCTTAATGTTTCTCCATTTGGTGGCATATTTATCGATCTTCTCTAGGACCATAGCATGGTCTTCTTCAGGAAGATCAATGATCATGTTCTGTAACATTGGAATATAAGTATGTTCAAACCAATCAAAGAAATATACAGTTTTTTGTTCAAATCTCATATGGTCATACCACTGTTCTCTAATCGGACCTTGCTCTTCTTTGGGTATAGTGTTGAAAAACCATTTTCTTTTATCATCATTTTTTGAAGAATAAAAATCATGTTTTATGATCTCTTTATCTATTTCATAGTCATCATTTTCACTTATAGTGAGCATGTCTGATTCAGCGGGTTCATATTCAGATGGCATTTCAGAATGAGCTTCGGATTGAACATCATAAACTGCCGATGCAACCCCTATAGGTTGGAAGTAAGCAGCTTGAGTAGCCGAATACTGGCTATCCCTTTCGGAAACAGAGCGTCTCCTAGGAGTCAAGCGTTCCCTTGTTTGAACTACTGGTGTGGCCCTAAGAGATCTTGTCCTTTGAAGGCCAGTATTGGAAAATCGAACTTCAATATTACCCTCTTCCTGTTCAATAATGTCTTTAAGGTATAGGTTTTCCAAGGGCTTATTAGGCTGAGCATTTTCAAGGGTCCAGGAATTAGGTAATTTGATCTCATCCCATTTTAAAGGTCTGGGGATAAAAGAGTTATTTTTAGGGTTCGTTTGAAGCAAAGTAGTAATACCTTTAATATCAGAAACCCTACTTTTAGGGGATAAGGTGTTCATAACCTTGAAATATACCCTATAACTCAGGTTTAAATTTAAAGTGCCATTAGTAAGGTCGAAACCATTAGTTTGGATCCTCAGGACAAGAGTATCCAAAATGTTAGGATCAGCTAAGGACACAGAGAAATTAGGAAAGGCATTAAAAAATACTGGTCCATTACTTAGGCTGGATTCAACTATCCCTAGAACAGAATCAGCAAATTTTAGATGCCTATTGTCTTGAAGACATGCTAAAACTGCAACATTCAAGTTTTCTCGAACTAGGGCATTTATAGAAACCTGTACTAATCCTATATGAAGATAGTGATATTGTTGTTTTGTCCTAATCCTGTCTATCTCTTTCTGGGATATAAGGTGGAAGTTCTCATGCCCATTAGTTAAAGGAAGGGTTTTTTCAATAGTCTTGATATAATAGTCTGTTTTAAGACTAAAAGTGTTACAAACATAAATCTCATTGAACGGGACTTTAGGGATGTTCCAATTACCAACAGCTTGTTCAACATTCTCATAATTTATATTTTGCATATTTTTAATGGACATAGTCTTTATGGCAGGGGGATTTCTAGAGGTGGAGGCTCCATCAGTTGAAGTGGAGGCTTCATGTACCCATGACATAAGGGATCGGAAAAGATTGGCCATGAGGAAGTGCAGGGAAACCAGTCAACGACGTATTACGTCCCTAACTCTATTGTTCTTAAGATGAGAGTGTGGACAACGCGACTAAATAGTTTCAAAAAACACTGTTCACCGGCCGGTACTGTTTAGCACTGTTCATGCAAGAAAATCCCCTTAAAAGACAATGCAACGTGGCTCTGATACCAAATACTTACAGGATCAAATTTTTTTTTTTTTTTTTTTTTTTTTTTTTTTTTTTTTTTTTTTTTTTTTTTTAAATGATTTTGAGAACTAATATACAAACATGATATGGATACTAGAAAGATTTATTTATTGAACATGCATAAGATACAGAACACTACTATTCATTACATAGATTTAGAAAGAAAGAAACTTACAATACTGGGGTCGAGAAGGATATCTCCCTCTTCTGCCCTATTTCTTCTATCTTACAAAACACACTTAGTTCTTACAAAGCACTCTTGGGTTTTGGTGGATTTTTTGGTAGAGGGGTTTTGTAGACTTGGGTTTTTTGCCGATGCCCTCCTTCGTTTCTCTTGCTCCCTTTATATAGGCAGAGTTTGCGGACTTCAAAGGGTTTGGAGTCCGTGGTCATTCAGTTTTGAGTGACTTCTTGTCTTCTTCTGGTGTCACTTTTCCTGCTTTACGTCTTTTCTTCTTTTCCCATCTTTGTCGGGTGCTCCCGTGACTAGCTTTTTGTAGCGTAATATTGAACCCGTGAGTTACTAGGGTCTTCTGGATCCTTCTTCCTTTTATTTTTTATTTATTTATTTATTTATTTATTTATTTATTTATTATTTTTTTTTTTAAACAGATCCTTCAGCTGGATCAAACTCATCTTCAGGAAAATCTGAGGGTATGTTTTCAAGCCCTTGAGAGTCATTGTCCGTTTGAGAATCACCATCTTCTGGCCTTTGAGAGTCATCCTCCATCCTTTGAGCCCCTTGAGTCCCTCCCGGACCTTGAGAGCTGGTGGCCATTGGTGCTGGCAGAGCCGCCTTTTCTGCTCTGAACATTTTAAACATGTGCTCATATGCCTTTAATTCAATGCATTCTTGACTTAAATTTGGGAATCTTTTAGTGTATTCTCCAATAAGGTTTGTTTTGATAGTCTCATAACTATCTTCCCGTGGTTTTCCATAAATTGGTAATTTATAACCAGTATTCGGCTACTCAAGCTGCTGGCAGAGCCGCCTTTTCTGCTCTGAACATTTTAAACATGTGCTCATATGCTTATCCACTGAACAGTGGTAAACCAAAACGGCGGATATTACGCTAATATATCTTGCATATTTTTGATGGTGATTCTCACGATAGGTGATTTAGATACTATTAATAGGCGGGATAAGAGTCGAAACCAATCAAAGAAATATACAGTTTTTTGTTCAAATCTCATATGGTCATACCACTGTTCTCTAATCGGACCTTGCTCTTCTTTGGGTATAGTAAAAAAAACTGAAAAACCAATATTCATTCCTCAACAAAATCTTGAGAAAGGGATAAAGTTCAAAGAAAGACACTCTGAAGAATTGTTGATTAAATTATCTGAGAGACTGGAAAAATTATCCATCAATAACCTCAATGATGAGTCCTCTTGTGAAGAAAATTCCCAAGAAGACATTGAGGATGGCAGCATATCTGAAAGCCTTCCTGATCATTCTGATATTGAGATCAATAAGCTCGGGACTGTAACTCAGACCTCGAGAACAAAGAATTTCTATAGAAGACCAACTCCTGTTGATGTCCAAATAGAAGAGAATAATGATATTACTCTTACTACTTCCTATGATGGAAAATCTCTCGTAGAATGGAATCTTGATGGCATGTCTGAATATCAGGTCAGCCAATTATGTCATTCTATGCTTATTTATGCTAATGCCTGTAGGATACAAGGTAATAGTGATAAACATATTACTGATATGATAACCACATCATTCATGGGGCAATTAAGGGGTTGGTGGGACAACTTCATTACCCCTGACCAAAGACGTGCTATTTATACAGCCGTAAAAACTGATCCCAATGGGAGACCTGAGCCCGATATTGTCACCACACTAGTTCTCACTATATTTAAACATTTTATTGGCAGCCATAGTGACACTGCTGACAGAATTAGAGAACAACTTATAAACCTTAGGTGTCCAACCTTATCTGATTTTAGGTGGTATAAGGACACGTTTTTATCACAAATTTATAGAATAGATAACTCAAACAATGACTTTTGGAAAGAGAAATTTGTCTCTGGGCTACCCAAGCTCTTCGCCGAAAGAGTCAGAAATAACCTCCGTCAAGAATTTGGGGGACATATCCCTTACTCCGTTATAACATTCGGAGAACTCATACAAAAAATAAACTTGATAGGTCTGGCCCTTTGCAATGATCTAAAGATAAAGAATCAGCTCAAGAATCAACATTTGACTTCCAAAAGGGAACTTGGAGACTTCTGTTACCAATTCGGGTATCAGAAGGAAGACATTAAGAATCCTTCCAAGTCTCGAAAAAGGAATACCAAGCATTCTTATAATAAAAAACCACTTGAGAGACAATATTATAAAACAAATAGAGCCCCTGCTCAAAAAACTAGAAAGCGGTTCTCCAAAAGGAAACCCAACACCTCTAATCCTCCTACCTGCTTTAAATGCAAGCAGAAAGGCCATTATGCCAATAAATGCTTTAGTAGCAAACCAAAAAATAAAAAGGAATCCATTCATAACTTAGAAGAACAGAATTCTGATTCTGAAAGTTGTAGCTGTAACTGTTGTGACCCTGAATCCTATGATTCATCGTCAGATACAGATGGCTTGATGGTCCTTTCGGTCCAAGAACAATTTATTTTAGATACTATTGACTCCATCGAGAATCCTGTCGAAAAGAAACGACAGTTAGAAAGATATATTAGCCTGATAAAAACTCCTGTCAGTCAAGCCCAAGATGATAACAAAGAAAAATATTCCTATAAGGAGATAATTCAAAGATTAGAATCCGAAAAACCCAAAAAAGTGACTATAGGGGAATTAAGAAAAGAACAAATTGATATGAAAAAAGAAATCAAGGACCTTAGAGACAGGGTTACATACCTTGAAGCCATCCCTAGATTGGGAAAACCCGCCGAGAATTCTGATAATGAAGAATCTGTCAGGGATCAACCTGAAGAGGAAGAAGAATTTATTAGCTCTCTCGAAAAATATACAAAACAAAAATGGAATGTTGAAGTCCTCCTGAAAATTAAAACATTTTCTCTAAAATATAAGGCCCTTATTGACACCGGGGCTGATATGAACTGCATTCGTGAAGGATTGATCCCTTCAAGATACTTTGAAAAGACAACCCATGGTATTAATACTGCCAATGGGGAAAGTCTTAAGATTAATTATAAAATACCCGAAGTACATGTTTGTAATAAAGGATCATGTTTAAAAACATCGTTCCTTTTGGTGAAAGATCTTCGTCAGGGTGTTATCCTTGGAACCCCCTTTATAAATATGATAAAACCCTTTTCGGTCGATACTGAGGGTATTCATGCAACTCAAAATGGCAAAAATATCTTATACAAATTTTGTACTACACCAAAGCTATCTTTTCTCAACCAGCTCAGGCAGGCCCTGGAATATAAAGAAAAGTTTATTAATGAACTCTCTGAAGAGATCAGGATTCAAAAGACATCTGAACAAATCGGTAGTCCTATTTTCCAAAAGAAGGTCTCTGATTTTCAAAAGACTATTGAAAATGAGGCCTGCTCAGATCTGCCCTCTGCCTTCTGGCATAGGAAAAAACACATGGTGAGCCTACCATACATCAAAGACTTTAATGAAGAGAAAATCCCCACAAAAGCCAGGCCCATCCAAATGAATAATAGACTCCTAGAAATTTGCAAGGAGGAAATATCTCAATTACTTATCAAAAATCTTATTAGGAAGAGCTCTTCACCTTGGAGCTGTGCGGCTTTCTATGTAGAAAAAGCTGCAGAATTAGAAAGGGGAGTGCCAAGGCTTGTCATAAATTATAAGCCATTAAATAAGGTACTCCAGTGGATTAGGTATCCTATCCCCAATAAGCAAGATCTGATCAAAAGAGTCTATAATTCCAAGATTTTTTCCAAGTTTGACCTTAAATCAGGATTCTGGCAAATCCAGATTAAAGAAGAAGATAGATACAAGACCGCCTTTACAGTACCGTTTGGGCATTATGAGTGGAATGTTTTACCGTTTGGGTTAAAGAATGCACCCTCGGAATTTCAAAACATAATGAATGAAATATTTAATCCTTATGGATCCTTTTCCATTGTTTATATCGATGATGTGCTGATATTTTCTGAGAACATAGATAAGCATTGGAAGCATCTTAATATCTTCCTTAGAATTGTAAAACAAAATGGTCTGGTGGTATCAGCCAAGAAGATAAAACTCTTCCAAACCACAGTTCAATTTTTAGGATATAAAATCTCTGGGAATGATATTACACCCATAAAAAGGGTAATAGATTTTGCAGATAAATTTCCAGATAGCATAAAAGATAAGAAACAACTTCAAAGGTTTCTTGGTTGTCTTAACTACGTATCAGACTTTTATAAAAATATAGCTCTGGACAGGAAACTGTTGTCCAACAGACTGAAGAAAAACCCTACACCTTGGACCATAGAACATACCCATGCCGTCCAAAGGATTAAAGAAAAGGTAAAACAGTTGCCATGCTTGAATATAGCAAGCCCCAATGCACCAAAGATTATAGAAACTGATGCCTCTGACATTGGATATGGAGGGATACTAAAACAGAGGATTGACAACAAAGAACAATTAGTAAGGTTTACTTCGGGAACATGGAATGAAGCTCAAAGAAAATATTCCACTATAAAAAAGGAAATCCTAGCTATAGTTAACTGCATAACAAAATTCCAAGGGGACATTTTAAACCAAAAATTCCTCTTAAGAATAGATTGCAGCTCTGCAAAATATGTTCTTGAAAAAGATGTTAAAAATCTTGCATCAAAACAGATTTTTGCCAGATGGCAAGCATTACTAGGAATCTATGATTTTGACATAGAATACATTAAAGGAGACTTTAATAGTCTTCCTGATTATCTCTCGCGTGAATTCTTGCAGGGAAATGGACCAAAAGAAGAAGGCAAAGATCCTTCCTCAAAGGACCCTAAAAATTGAGAGCTCAAGACCTTCTGTGAACCTTATAAAGCCAGAGGTTAAGGAAGAAAATCTGTTTGAAGATCAAAATCAGTTTGCCATACTTGCTGAAATAGGATCTCAAACTTCAGATCCACAAACCGAATATGAATTCAAAACTTCCGTTCCACTATTCTCTATTGAGAAATATGAAGTAGATAAAGAGATAGCAGAACTTATTAAGATATACTTCCCCAAAGATGATCATTCTGGTACTGGCTACCATTTCTATATCCCTGATATGATAGGGAAAAATCCTGATTACTATGAAAACATCCTATTAGAAACAAACAGTGTCAGAATTGTGCACCATTATAAGAACAAGAGCACCTTAGAGATCTCATATTCTAAACTATGCATCCAAAAGATATTATCCTTAAAAGACTGGGATAAGAGTCCCAATGCCTCTAGGCGATTCCAAAAATCAGTGATCAGACCCAATTACTATAATTATTGGGATTACCAGAAAGCCTGGGAAAATGTACTATTAGTCCAAAACTGTGTCTTAAAACATTCTTGGTTTATCCATTTTGTCTGCCAGGCCAAAATTCCAAATTGGTTTTACTCCTGGTGGCAAGTATTTGGTGCTAATTGGAAAAACTTACCAGGAGACATCCAAGCTCATATGGAGCAGGAAGAATTAAACCCACAAAATAGCATTGATTTATTGAAATATCACAACCAGACGGGGATACCATGGATCCTCCAATGGGATTTCCAGGTAGAAAAAAGGTTTCCTCCTCACCTCAAGAGAGATATATATACTAAATGGTGGGCTAAATATGACCCACGAAAAATTTTATCTGGTTATAAATTACCAATTTATGGAAAACCACGGGAAGATAGTTATGAGACTATCAAAACAAACCTTATTGGAGAATACACTAAAAGATTCCCAAATTTAAGTCAAGAATGCATTGAATTAAAGGCATATGAGCACATGTTTAAAATGTTCAGAGCAGAAAAGGCGGCTCTGCCAGCACCAATGGCCACCAGCTCTCAAGGTCCGGGAGGGACTCAAGGGGCTCAAAGGATGGAGGATGACTCTCAAAGGCCAGAAGATGGTGATTCTCAAACGGACAATGACTCTCAAGGGCTTGAAAACATACCCTCAGATTTTCCTGAAGATGAGTTTGATCCAGCTGAAGGATCTGTTTAAAAAAAAATAATAAATAAATAAATAAATAAATAAATAAATAAATAAAAAATAAAAGGAAGAAGGATCCAGAAGACCCTAGTAACTCACGGGTTCAATATTACGCTACAAAAAGCTAGTCACGGGAGCACCCGACAAAGATGGGAAAAGAAGAAAAGACGTAAAGCAGGAAAAGTGACACCAGAAGAAGACAAGAAGTCACTCAAAACTGAATGACCACGGACTCCAAACCCTTTGAAGTCCGCAAACTCTGCCTATATAAAGGGAGCAAGAGAAACGAAGGAGGGCATCGGCAAAAAACCCAAGTCTACAAAACCCCTCTACCAAAAAATCCACCAAAACCCAAGAGTGCTTTGTAAGAACTAAGTGTGTTTTGTAAGATAGAAGAAATAGGGCAGAAGAGGGAGATATCCTTCTCGACCCCAGTATTGTAAGTTTCTTTCTTTCTAAATCTATGTAATGAATAGTAGTGTTCTGTATCTTATGCATGTTCAATAAATAAATCTTTCTAGTATCCATATCATGTTTGTATATTAGTTCTCAAAATCATTTAAAAAAAAAAAAAAAAAAAAAAATTTGATCCTGTAAGTATTTGGTATCAGGGACTCAAGGGGCTCAAAGGATGGAGGATGACTCTCAAAGGCCAGAAGATGGTGATTCTCAAACGGACAATGACTCTCAAGGGCTTGAAAACATACCCTCAGATTTTCCTGAAGATGAGTTTGATCCAGCTGAAGGATCTGTTTAAAAAAAAAATAATAAATAAATAAATAAATAAATAAATAAATAAATAAAAAATAAAAGGAAGAAGGATCCAGAAGACCCTAGTAACTCACGGGTTCAATATTACGCTACAAAAAGCTAGTCACGGGAGCACCCGACAAAGATGGGAAAAGAAGAAAAGACGTAAAGCAGGAAAAGTGACACCAGAAGAAGACAAGAAGTCACTCAAAACTGAATGACCACGGACTCCAAACCCTTTGAAGTCCGCAAACTCTGCCTATATAAAGGGAGCAAGAGAAACGAAGGAGGGCATCGGCAAAAAACCCAAGTCTACAAAACCCCTCTACCAAAAAATCCACCAAAACCCAAGAGTGCTTTGTAAGAACTAAGTGTGTTTTGTAAGATAGAAGAAATAGGGCAGAAGAGGGAGATATCCTTCTCGACCCCAGTATTGTAAGTTTCTTTCTTTCTAAATCTATGTAATGAATAGTAGTGTTCTGTATCTTATGCATGTTCAATAAATAAATCTTTCTAGTATCCATATCATGTTTGTATATTAGTTCTCAAAATCATTTAAAAAAAAAAAAAAAAAAAAAAAAATTTGATCCTGTAAGTATTTGGTATCAGAGCCACGTTGCATTGTCTTTTAAGGGGATTTTCTTGCATGAACAGTGCTAAACAGTACCGGCCGGTGAACAGTGTTTTTTGAAACTATTTAGTCGCGTTGTCCACACTCTCATCTTAAGAACAATAGAGTTAGGGACGTAATACGTCGTTGACTGGTTTCCCTGCACTTCCTCATGGCCAATCTTTTCCGATCCCTTATGTCATGGGTACATGAAGCCTCCACTTCAACTGATGGAGCCTCCACCTCTAGAAATCCCCCTGCCATAAAGACTATGTCCATTAAAAATATGCAAAATATAAATTATGAGAATGTTGAACAAGCTGTTGGTAATTGGAACATCCCTAAAGTCCCGTTCAATGAGATTTATGTTTGTAACACTTTTAGTCTTAAAACAGACTATTATATCAAGACTATTGAAAAAACCCTTCCTTTAACTAATGGGCATGAGAACTTCCACCTTATATCCCAGAAAGAGATAGACAGGATTAGGACAAAACAACAATATCACTATCTTCATATAGGATTAGTACAGGTTTCTATAAATGCCCTAGTTCGAGAAAACTTGAATGTTGCAGTTTTAGCATGTCTTCAAGACAATAGGCATCTAAAATTTGCTGATTCTGTTCTAGGGATAGTTGAATCCAGCCTAAGTAATGGACCAGTATTTTTTAATGCCTTTCCTAATTTCTCTGTGTCCTTAGCTGATCCTAACATTTTGGATACTCTTGTCCTGAGGATCCAAACTAATGGTTTCGACCTTACTAATGGCACTTTAAATTTAAACCTGAGTTATAGGGTATATTTCAAGGTTATGAACACCTTATCCCCTAAAAGTAGGGTTTCTGATATTAAAGGTATTTAAGTCCGGGAGGGACTCAAGGGGCTCAAAGGATGGAGGATGACTCTCAAAGGCCAGAAGATGGTGATTCTCAAACGGACAATGACTCTCAAGGGCTTGAAAACATACCCTCAGATTTTCCTGAAGATGAGTTTGATCCAGCTGAAGGATCTGTTTAAAAAAAAATAATAAATAAATAAATAAATAAATAAATAAATAAATAAAAAATAAAAGGAAGAAGGATCCAGAAGACCCTAGTAACTCACGGGTTCAATATTACGCTACAAAAAGCTAGTCACGGGAGCACCCGACAAAGATGGGAAAAGAAGAAAAGACGTAAAGCAGGAAAAGTGACACCAGAAGAAGACAAGAAGTCACTCAAAACTGAATGACCACGGACTCCAAACCCTTTGAAGTCCGCAAACTCTGCCTATATAAAGGGAGCAAGAGAAACGAAGGAGGGCATCGGCAAAAAACCCAAGTCTACAAAACCCCTCTACCAAAAAATCCACCAAAACCCAAGAGTGCTTTGTAAGAACTAAGTGTGTTTTGTAAGATAGAAGAAATAGGGCAGAAGAGGGAGATATCCTTCTCGACCCCAGTATTGTAAGTTTCTTTCTTTCTAAATCTATGTAATGAATAGTAGTGTTCTGTATCTTATGCATGTTCAATAAATAAATCTTTCTAGTATCCATATCATGTTTGTATATTAGTTCTCAAAATCATTTAAAAAAAAAAAAAAAAAAAAAAAAATTTGATCCTGTAAGTATTTGGTATCAGAGCCACGTTGCATTGTCTTTTAAGGGGATTTTCTTGCATGAACAGTGCTAAACAGTACCGGCCGGTGAACAGTGTTTTTTGAAACTATTTAGTCGCGTTGTCCACACTCTCATCTTAAGAACAATAGAGTTAGGGACGTAATACGTCGTTGACTGGTTTCCCTGCACTTCCTCATGGCCAATCTTTTCCGATCCCTTATGTCATGGGTACATGAAGCCTCCACTTCAACTGATGGAGCCTCCACCTCTAGAAATCCCCCTGCCATAAAGACTATGTCCATTAAAAATATGCAAAATATAAATTATGAGAATGTTGAACAAGCTGTTGGTAATTGGAACATCCCTAAAGTCCCGTTCAATGAGATTTATGTTTGTAACACTTTTAGTCTTAAAACAGACTATTATATCAAGACTATTGAAAAAACCCTTCCTTTAACTAATGGGCATGAGAACTTCCACCTTATATCCCAGAAAGAGATAGACAGGATTAGGACAAAACAACAATATCACTATCTTCATATAGGATTAGTACAGGTTTCTATAAATGCCCTAGTTCGAGAAAACTTGAATGTTGCAGTTTTAGCATGTCTTCAAGACAATAGGCATCTAAAATTTGCTGATTCTGTTCTAGGGATAGTTGAATCCAGCCTAAGTAATGGACCAGTATTTTTTAATGCCTTTCCTAATTTCTCTGTGTCCTTAGCTGATCCTAACATTTTGGATACTCTTGTCCTGAGGATCCAAACTAATGGTTTCGACCTTACTAATGGCACTTTAAATTTAAACCTGAGTTATAGGGTATATTTCAAGGTTATGAACACCTTATCCCCTAAAAGTAGGGTTTCTGATATTAAAGGTATTACTACTTTGCTTCAAACGAACCCTAAAAATAACTCTTTTATCCCCAGACCTTTAAAATGGGATGAGATCAAATTACCTAATTCCTGGACCCTTGAAAATGCTCAGCCTAATAAGCCCTTGGAAAACCTATACCTTAAAGACATTATTGAACAGGAAGAGGGTAATATTGAAGTTCGATTTTCCAATACTGGCCTTCAAAGGACAAGATCTCTTAGGGCCACACCAGTAGTTCAAACAAGGGAACGCTTGACTCCTAGGAGACGCTCTGTTTCCGAAAGGGATAGCCAGTATTCGGCTACTCAAGCTGCTTACTTCCAACCTATAGGGGTTGCATCGGCAGTTTATGATGTTCAATCCGAAGCTCATTCTGAAATGCCATCTGAATATGAACCCGCTGAATCAGACATGCTCACTATAAGTGAAAATGATGACTATGAAATAGATAAAGAGATTATAAAACATGATTTTTATTCTTCAAAAAATGATGATAAAAGAAAATGGTTTTTCAACACTATACCCAAAGAAGAGCAAGGTCCGATTAGAGAACAGTGGTATGACCATATGAGATTTGAACAAAAAACTGTATATTTCTTTGATTGGTTTGAACATACTTATATTCCAATGTTACAGAACATGATCATTGATCTTCCTGAAGAAGACCATGCTATGGTCCTAGAGAAGATCGATAAATATGCCACCAAATGGAGAAACATTAAGAATGAAGAAGTGGAATCTATTCATCCACCGTTTGAAAGAATTAAAGTCACTAATTCCGACATCATAGCCAGCCCTCTTAAGACTACTACAAAGATTGACCCTGGTAGTCCTTTCAAGGCAGAATACTTTATCCAGGTTATGGAGCAAAATAATTTCACCAATGTTGCCTTGAGATCTATAAGTAGCCAAACTGAGAGAATAGAAAAAGCCCTCGCCGAAAATTGTAGCCTTGACAATATTCAAGCCAATGGTCTGCAAAGCCTCCAGGCCTCGACCACCTCGTCCAAAAATATAGTAAAAAAAACTGAAAAACCAATATTCATTCCTCAACAAAATCTTGAGAAAGGGATAAAGTTCAAAGAAAGACACTCTGAAGAATTGTTGATTAAATTATCTGAGAGACTGGAAAAATTATCCATCAATAACCTCAATGATGAGTCCTCTTGTGAAGAAAATTCCCAAGAAGACATTGAGGATGGCAGCATATCTGAAAGCCTTCCTGATCATTCTGATATTGAGATCAATAAGCTCGGGACTGTAACTCAGACCTCGAGAACAAAGAATTTCTATAGAAGACCAACTCCTGTTGATGTCCAAATAGAAGAGAATAATGATATTACTCTTACTACTTCCTATGATGGAAAATCTCTCGTAGAATGGAATCTTGATGGCATGTCTGAATATCAGGTCAGCCAATTATGTCATTCTATGCTTATTTATGCTAATGCCTGTAGGATACAAGGTAATAGTGATAAACATATTACTGATATGATAACCACATCATTCATGGGGCAATTAAGGGGTTGGTGGGACAACTTCATTACCCCTGACCAAAGACGTGCTATTTATACAGCCGTAAAAACTGATCCCAATGGGAGACCTGAGCCCGATATTGTCACCACACTAGTTCTCACTATATTTAAACATTTTATTGGCAGCCATAGTGACACTGCTGACAGAATTAGAGAACAACTTATAAACCTTAGGTGTCCAACCTTATCTGATTTTAGGTGGTATAAGGACACGTTTTTATCACAAATTTATAGAATAGATAACTCAAACAATGACTTTTGGAAAGAGAAATTTGTCTCTGGGCTACCCAAGCTCTTCGCCGAAAGAGTCAGAAATAACCTCCGTCAAGAATTTGGGGGACATATCCCTTACTCCGTTATAACATTCGGAGAACTCATACAAAAAATAAACTTGATAGGTCTGGCCCTTTGCAATGATCTAAAGATAAAGAATCAGCTCAAGAATCAACATTTGACTTCCAAAAGGGAACTTGGAGACTTCTGTTACCAATTCGGGTATCAGAAGGAAGACATTAAGAATCCTTCCAAGTCTCGAAAAAGGAATACCAAGCATTCTTATAATAAAAAACCACTTGAGAGACAATATTATAAAACAAATAGAGCCCCTGCTCAAAAAACTAGAAAGCGGTTCTCCAAAAGGAAACCCAACACCTCTAATCCTCCTACCTGCTTTAAATGCAAGCAGAAAGGCCATTATGCCAATAAATGCTTTAGTAGCAAACCAAAAAATAAAAAGGAATCCATTCATAACTTAGAAGAACAGAATTCTGATTCTGAAAGTTGTAGCTGTAACTGTTGTGACCCTGAATCCTATGATTCATCGTCAGATACAGATGGCTTGATGGTCCTTTCGGTCCAAGAACAATTTATTTTAGATACTATTGACTCCATCGAGAATCCTGTCGAAAAGAAACGACAGTTAGAAAGATATATTAGCCTGATAAAAACTCCTGTCAGTCAAGCCCAAGATGATAACAAAGAAAAATATTCCTATAAGGAGATAATTCAAAGATTAGAATCCGAAAAACCCAAAAAAGTGACTATAGGGGAATTAAGAAAAGAACAAATTGATATGAAAAAAGAAATCAAGGACCTTAGAGACAGGGTTACATACCTTGAAGCCATCCCTAGATTGGGAAAACCCGCCGAGAATTCTGATAATGAAGAATCTGTCAGGGATCAACCTGAAGAGGAAGAAGAATTTATTAGCTCTCTCGAAAAATATACAAAACAAAAATGGAATGTTGAAGTCCTCCTGAAAATTAAAACATTTTCTCTAAAATATAAGGCCCTTATTGACACCGGGGCTGATATGAACTGCATTCGTGAAGGATTGATCCCTTCAAGATACTTTGAAAAGACAACCCATGGTATTAATACTGCCAATGGGGAAAGTCTTAAGATTAATTATAAAATACCCGAAGTACATGTTTGTAATAAAGGATCATGTTTAAAAACATCGTTCCTTTTGGTGAAAGATCTTCGTCAGGGTGTTATCCTTGGAACCCCCTTTATAAATATGATAAAACCCTTTTCGGTCGATACTGAGGGTATTCATGCAACTCAAAATGGCAAAAATATCTTATACAAATTTTGTACTACACCAAAGCTATCTTTTCTCAACCAGCTCAGGCAGGCCCTGGAATATAAAGAAAAGTTTATTAATGAACTCTCTGAAGAGATCAGGATTCAAAAGACATCTGAACAAATCGGTAGTCCTATTTTCCAAAAGAAGGTCTCTGATTTTCAAAAGACTATTGAAAATGAGGCCTGCTCAGATCTGCCCTCTGCCTTCTGGCATAGGAAAAAACACATGGTGAGCCTACCATACATCAAAGACTTTAATGAAGAGAAAATCCCCACAAAAGCCAGGCCCATCCAAATGAATAATAGACTCCTAGAAATTTGCAAGGAGGAAATATCTCAATTACTTATCAAAAATCTTATTAGGAAGAGCTCTTCACCTTGGAGCTGTGCGGCTTTCTATGTAGAAAAAGCTGCAGAATTAGAAAGGGGAGTGCCAAGGCTTGTCATAAATTATAAGCCATTAAATAAGGTACTCCAGTGGATTAGGTATCCTATCCCCAATAAGCAAGATCTGATCAAAAGAGTCTATAATTCCAAGATTTTTTCCAAGTTTGACCTTAAATCAGGATTCTGGCAAATCCAGATTAAAGAAGAAGATAGATACAAGACCGCCTTTACAGTACCGTTTGGGCATTATGAGTGGAATGTTTTACCGTTTGGGTTAAAGAATGCACCCTCGGAATTTCAAAACATAATGAATGAAATATTTAATCCTTATGGATCCTTTTCCATTGTTTATATCGATGATGTGCTGATATTTTCTGAGAACATAGATAAGCATTGGAAGCATCTTAATATCTTCCTTAGAATTGTAAAACAAAATGGTCTGGTGGTATCAGCCAAGAAGATAAAACTCTTCCAAACCACAGTTCAATTTTTAGGATATAAAATCTCTGGGAATGATATTACACCCATAAAAAGGGTAATAGATTTTGCAGATAAATTTCCAGATAGCATAAAAGATAAGAAACAACTTCAAAGGTTTCTTGGTTGTCTTAACTACGTATCAGACTTTTATAAAAATATAGCTCTGGACAGGAAACTGTTGTCCAACAGACTGAAGAAAAACCCTACACCTTGGACCATAGAACATACCCATGCCGTCCAAAGGATTAAAGAAAAGGTAAAACAGTTGCCATGCTTGAATATAGCAAGCCCCAATGCACCAAAGATTATAGAAACTGATGCCTCTGACATTGGATATGGAGGGATACTAAAACAGAGGATTGACAACAAAGAACAATTAGTAAGGTTTACTTCGGGAACATGGAATGAAGCTCAAAGAAAATATTCCACTATAAAAAAGGAAATCCTAGCTATAGTTAACTGCATAACAAAATTCCAAGGGGACATTTTAAACCAAAAATTCCTCTTAAGAATAGATTGCAGCTCTGCAAAATATGTTCTTGAAAAAGATGTTAAAAATCTTGCATCAAAACAGATTTTTGCCAGATGGCAAGCATTACTAGGAATCTATGATTTTGACATAGAATACATTAAAGGAGACTTTAATAGTCTTCCTGATTATCTCTCGCGTGAATTCTTGCAGGGAAATGGACCAAAAGAAGAAGGCAAAGATCCTTCCTCAAAGGACCCTAAAAATTGAGAGCTCAAGACCTTCTGTGAACCTTATAAAGCCAGAGGTTAAGGAAGAAAATCTGTTTGAAGATCAAAATCAGTTTGCCATACTTGCTGAAATAGGATCTCAAACTTCAGATCCACAAACCGAATATGAATTCAAAACTTCCGTTCCACTATTCTCTATTGAGAAATATGAAGTAGATAAAGAGATAGCAGAACTTATTAAGATATACTTCCCCAAAGATGATCATTCTGGTACTGGCTACCATTTCTATATCCCTGATATGATAGGGAAAAATCCTGATTACTATGAAAACATCCTATTAGAAACAAACAGTGTCAGAATTGTGCACCATTATAAGAACAAGAGCACCTTAGAGATCTCATATTCTAAACTATGCATCCAAAAGATATTATCCTTAAAAGACTGGGATAAGAGTCCCAATGCCTCTAGGCGATTCCAAAAATCAGTGATCAGACCCAATTACTATAATTATTGGGATTACCAGAAAGCCTGGGAAAATGTACTATTAGTCCAAAACTGTGTCTTAAAACATTCTTGGTTTATCCATTTTGTCTGCCAGGCCAAAATTCCAAATTGGTTTTACTCCTGGTGGCAAGTATTTGGTGCTAATTGGAAAAACTTACCAGGAGACATCCAAGCTCATATGGAGCAGGAAGAATTAAACCCACAAAATAGCATTGATTTATTGAAATATCACAACCAGACGGGGATACCATGGATCCTCCAATGGGATTTCCAGGTAGAAAAAAGGTTTCCTCCTCACCTCAAGAGAGATATATATACTAAATGGTGGGCTAAATATGACCCACGAAAAATTTTATCTGGTTATAAATTACCAATTTATGGAAAACCACGGGAAGATAGTTATGAGACTATCAAAACAAACCTTATTGGAGAATACACTAAAAGATTCCCAAATTTTTCGTGGGTCATATTTAGCCCACCATTTAGTATATATATCTCTCTTGAGGTGAGGAGGAAACCTTTTTTCTACCTGGAAATCCCATTGGAGGATCCATGGTATCCCCGTCTGGTTGTGATATTTCAATAAATCAATGCTATTTTGTGGGTTTAATTCTTCCTGCTCCATATGAGCTTGGATGTCTCCTGGTAAGTTTTTCCAATTAGCACCAAATACTTGCCACCAGGAGTAAAACCAATTTGGAATTTTGGCCTGGCAGACAAAATGGATAAACCAAGAATGTTTTAAGACACAGTTTTGGACTAATAGTACATTTTCCCAGGCTTTCTGGTAATCCCAATAATTATAGTAATTGGGTCTGATCACTGATTTTTGGAATCGCCTAGAGGCATTGGGACTCTTATCCCAGTCTTTTAAGGATAATATCTTTTGGATGCATAGTTTAGAATATGAGATCTCTAAGGTGCTCTTGTTCTTATAATGGTGCACAATTCTGACACTGTTTGTTTCTAATAGGATGTTTTCATAGTAATCAGGATTTTTCCCTATCATATCAGGGATATAGAAATGGTAGCCAGTACCAGAATGATCATCTTTGGGGAAGTATATCTTAATAAGTTCTGCTATCTCTTTATCTACTTCATATTTCTCAATAGAGAATAGTGGAACGGAAGTTTTGAATTCATATTCGGTTTGTGGATCTGAAGTTTGAGATCCTATTTCAGCAAGTATGGCAAACTGATTTTGATCTTCAAACAGATTTTCTTCCTTAACCTCTGGCTTTATAAGGTTCACAGAAGGTCTTGAGCTCTCAATTTTTAGGGTCCTTTGAGGAAGGATCTTTGCCTTCTTCTTTTGGTCCATTTCCCTGCAAGAATTCACGCGAGAGATAATCAGGAAGACTATTAAAGTCTCCTTTAATGTATTCTATGTCAAAATCATAGATTCCTAGTAATGCTTGCCATCTGGCAAAAATCTGTTTTGATGCAAGATTTTTAACATCTTTTTCAAGAACATATTTTGCAGAGCTGCAATCTATTCTTAAGAGGAATTTTTGGTTTAAAATGTCCCCTTGGAATTTTGTTATGCAGTTAACTATAGCTAGGATTTCCTTTTTTATAGTGGAATATTTTCTTTGAGCTTCATTCCATGTTCCCGAAGTAAACCTTACTAATTGTTCTTTGTTGTCAATCCTCTGTTTTAGTATCCCTCCATATCCAATGTCAGAGGCATCAGTTTCTATAATCTTTGGTGCATTGGGGCTTGCTATATTCAAGCATGGCAACTGTTTTACCTTTTCTTTAATCCTTTGGACGGCATGGGTATGTTCTATGGTCCAAGGTGTAGGGTTTTTCTTCAGTCTGTTGGACAACAGTTTCCTGTCCAGAGCTATATTTTTATAAAAGTCTGATACGTAGTTAAGACAACCAAGAAACCTTTGAAGTTGTTTCTTATCTTTTATGCTATCTGGAAATTTATCTGCAAAATCTATTACCCTTTTTATGGGTGTAATATCATTCCCAGAGATTTTATATCCTAAAAATTGAACTGTGGTTTGGAAGAGTTTTATCTTCTTGGCTGATACCACCAGACCATTTTGTTTTACAATTCTAAGGAAGATATTAAGATGCTTCCAATGCTTATCTATGTTCTCAGAAAATATCAGCACATCATCGATATAAACAATGGAAAAGGATCCATAAGGATTAAATATTTCATTCATTATGTTTTGAAATTCCGAGGGTGCATTCTTTAACCCAAACGGTAAAACATTCCACTCATAATGCCCAAACGGTACTGTAAAGGCGGTCTTGTATCTATCTTCTTCTTTAATCTGGATTTGCCAGAATCCTGATTTAAGGTCAAACTTGGAAAAAATCTTGGAATTATAGACTCTTTTGATCAGATCTTGCTTATTGGGGATAGGATACCTAATCCACTGGAGTACCTTATTTAATGGCTTATAATTTATGACAAGCCTTGGCACTCCCCTTTCTAATTCTGCAGCTTTTTCTACATAGAAAGCCGCACAGCTCCAAGGTGAAGAGCTCTTCCTAATAAGATTTTTGATAAGTAATTGAGATATTTCCTCCTTGCAAATTTCTAGGAGTCTATTATTCATTTGGATGGGCCTGGCTTTTGTGGGGATTTTCTCTTCATTAAAGTCTTTGATGTATGGTAGGCTCACCATGTGTTTTTTCCTATGCCAGAAGGCAGAGGGCAGATCTGAGCAGGCCTCATTTTCAATAGTCTTTTGAAAATCAGAGACCTTCTTTTGGAAAATAGGACTACCGATTTGTTCAGATGTCTTTTGAATCCTGATCTCTTCAGAGAGTTCATTAATAAACTTTTCTTTATATTCCAGGGCCTGCCTGAGCTGGTTGAGAAAAGATAGCTTTGGTGTAGTACAAAATTTGTATAAGATATTTTTGCCATTTTGAGTTGCATGAATACCCTCAGTATCGACCGAAAAGGGTTTTATCATATTTATAAAGGGGGTTCCAAGGATAACACCCTGACGAAGATCTTTCACCAAAAGGAACGATGTTTTTAAACATGATCCTTTATTACAAACATGTACTTCGGGTATTTTATAATTAATCTTAAGACTTTCCCCATTGGCAGTATTAATACCATGGGTTGTCTTTTCAAAGTATCTTGAAGGGATCAATCCTTCACGAATGCAGTTCATATCAGCCCCGGTGTCAATAAGGGCCTTATATTTTAGAGAAAATGTTTTAATTTTCAGGAGGACTTCAACATTCCATTTTTGTTTTGTATATTTTTCGAGAGAGCTAATAAATTCTTCTTCCTCTTCAGGTTGATCCCTGACAGATTCTTCATTATCAGAATTCTCGGCGGGTTTTCCCAATCTAGGGATGGCTTCAAGGTATGTAACCCTGTCTCTAAGGTCCTTGATTTCTTTTTTCATATCAATTTGTTCTTTTCTTAATTCCCCTATAGTCACTTTTTTGGGTTTTTCGGATTCTAATCTTTGAATTATCTCCTTATAGGAATATTTTTCTTTGTTATCATCTTGGGCTTGACTGACAGGAGTTTTTATCAGGCTAATATATCTTTCTAACTGTCGTTTCTTTTCGACAGGATTCTCGATGGAGTCAATAGTATCTAAAATAAATTGTTCTTGGACCGAAAGGACCATCAAGCCATCTGTATCTGACGATGAATCATAGGATTCAGGGTCACAACAGTTACAGCTACAACTTTCAGAATCAGAATTCTGTTCTTCTAAGTTATGAATGGATTCCTTTTTATTTTTTGGTTTGCTACTAAAGCATTTATTGGCATAATGGCCTTTCTGCTTGCATTTAAAGCAGGTAGGAGGATTAGAGGTGTTGGGTTTCCTTTTGGAGAACCGCTTTCTAGTTTTTTGAGCAGGGGCTCTATTTGTTTTATAATATTGTCTCTCAAGTGGTTTTTTATTATAAGAATGCTTGGTATTCCTTTTTCGAGACTTGGAAGGATTCTTAATGTCTTCCTTCTGATACCCGAATTGGTAACAGAAGTCTCCAAGTTCCCTTTTGGAAGTCAAATGTTGATTCTTGAGCTGATTCTTTATCTTTAGATCATTGCAAAGGGCCAGACCTATCAAGTTTATTTTTTGTATGAGTTCTCCGAATGTTATAACGGAGTAAGGGATATGTCCCCCAAATTCTTGACGGAGGTTATTTCTGACTCTTTCGGCGAAGAGCTTGGGTAGCCCAGAGACAAATTTCTCTTTCCAAAAGTCATTGTTTGAGTTATCTATTCTATAAATTTGTGATAAAAACGTGTCCTTATACCACCTAAAATCAGATAAGGTTGGACACCTAAGGTTTATAAGTTGTTCTCTAATTCTGTCAGCAGTGTCACTATGGCTGCCAATAAAATGTTTAAATATAGTGAGAACTAGTGTGGTGACAATATCGGGCTCAGGTCTCCCATTGGGATCAGTTTTTACGGCTGTATAAATAGCACGTCTTTGGTCAGGGGTAATGAAGTTGTCCCACCAACCCCTTAATTGCCCCATGAATGATGTGGTTATCATATCAGTAATATGTTTATCACTATTACCTTGTATCCTACAGGCATTAGCATAAATAAGCATAGAATGACATAATTGGCTGACCTGATATTCAGACATGCCATCAAGATTCCATTCTACGAGAGATTTTCCATCATAGGAAGTAGTAAGAGTAATATCATTATTCTCTTCTATTTGGACATCAACAGGAGTTGGTCTTCTATAGAAATTCTTTGTTCTCGAGGTCTGAGTTACAGTCCCGAGCTTATTGATCTCAATATCAGAATGATCAGGAAGGCTTTCAGATATGCTGCCATCCTCAATGTCTTCTTGGGAATTTTCTTCACAAGAGGACTCATCATTGAGGTTATTGATGGATAATTTTTCCAGTCTCTCAGATAATTTAATCAACAATTCTTCAGAGTGTCTTTCTTTGAACTTTATCCCTTTCTCAAGATTTTGTTGAGGAATGAATATTGGTTTTTCAGTTTTTTTTACTATATTTTTGGACGAGGTGGTCGAGGCCTGGAGGCTTTGCAGACCATTGGCTTGAATATTGTCAAGGCTACAATTTTCGGCGAGGGCTTTTTCTATTCTCTCAGTTTGGCTACTTATAGATCTCAAGGCAACATTGGTGAAATTATTTTGCTCCATAACCTGGATAAAGTATTCTGCCTTGAAAGGACTACCAGGGTCAATCTTTGTAGTAGTCTTAAGAGGGCTGGCTATGATGTCGGAATTAGTGACTTTAATTCTTTCAAACGGTGGATGAATAGATTCCACTTCTTCATTCTTAATGTTTCTCCATTTGGTGGCATATTTATCGATCTTCTCTAGGACCATAGCATGGTCTTCTTCAGGAAGATCAATGATCATGTTCTGTAACATTGGAATATAAGTATGTTCAAACCAATCAAAGAAATATACAGTTTTTTGTTCAAATCTCATATGGTCATACCACTGTTCTCTAATCGGACCTTGCTCTTCTTTGGGTATAGTGTTGAAAAACCATTTTCTTTTATCATCATTTTTTGAAGAATAAAAATCATGTTTTATAATCTCTTTATCTATTTCATAGTCATCATTTTCACTTATAGTGAGCATGTCTGATTCAGCGGGTTCATATTCAGATGGCATTTCAGAATGAGCTTCGGATTGAACATCATAAACTGCCGATGCAACCCCTATAGGTTGGAAGTAAGCAGCTTGAGTAGCCGAATACTGGCTATCCCTTTCGGAAACAGAGCGTCTCCTAGGAGTCAAGCGTTCCCTTGTTTGAACTACTGGTGTGGCCCTAAGAGATCTTGTCCTTTGAAGGCCAGTATTGGAAAATCGAACTTCAATATTACCCTCTTCCTGTTCAATAATGTCTTTAAGGTATAGGTTTTCCAAGGGCTTATTAGGCTGAGCATTTTCAAGGGTCCAGGAATTAGGTAATTTGATCTCATCCCATTTTAAAGGTCTGGGGATAAAAGAGTTATTTTTAGGGTTCGTTTGAAGCAAAGTAGTAATACCTTTAATATCAGAAACCCTACTTTTAGGGGATAAGGTGTTCATAACCTTGAAATATACCCTATAACTCAGGTTTAAATTTAAAGTGCCATTAGTAAGGTCGAAACCATTAGTTTGGATCCTCAGGACAAGAGTATCCAAAATGTTAGGATCAGCTAAGGACACAGAGAAATTAGGAAAGGCATTAAAAAATACTGGTCCATTACTTAGGCTGGATTCAACTATCCCTAGATCAGAATCAGCAAATTTTAGATGCCTATTGTCTTGAAGACATGCTAAAACTGCAACATTCAAGTTTTCTCGAACTAGGGCATTTATAGAAACCTGTACTAATCCTATATGAAGATAGTGATATTGTTGTTTTGTCCTAATCCTGTCTATCTCTTTCTGGGATATAAGGTGGAAGTTCTCATGCCCATTAGTTAAAGGAAGGGTTTTTTCAATAGTCTTGATATAATAGTCTGTTTTAAGACTAAAAGTGTTACAAACATAAATCTCATTGAACGGGACTTTAGGGATGTTCCAATTACCAACAGCTTGTTCAACATTCTCATAATTTATATTTTGCATATTTTTAATGGACATAGTCTTTATGGCAGGGGGATTTCTAGAGGTGGAGGCTCCATCAGTTGAAGTGGAGGCTTCATGTACCCATGACATAAGGGATCGGAAAAGATTGGCCATGAGGAAGTGCAGGGAAACCAGTCAACGACGTATTACGTCCCTAACTCTATTGTTCTTAAGATGAGAGTGTGGACAACGCGACTAAATAGTTTCAAAAAACACTGTTCACCGGCCGGTACTGTTTAGCACTGTTCATGCAAGAAAATCCCCTTAAAAGACAATGCAACGTGGCTCTGATACCAAATACTTACAGGATCAAAATTTTTTTTTTTTTTTTTTTTTTTAAATGATTTTGAGAACTAATATACAAACATGATATGGATACTAGAAAGATTTAAAAGAAAATGGTTTTTCAACACTATACCCAAAGAAGAGCAAGGTCCGATTAGAGAACAGTGGTATGACCATATGAGATTTGAACAAAAAACTGTATATTTCTTTGATTGGTTTGAACATACTTATATTCCAATGTTACAGAACATGATCATTGATCTTCCTGAAGAAGACCATGCTATGGTCCTAGAGAAGATCGATAAATATGCCACCAAATGGAGAAACATTAAGAATGAAGAAGTGGAATCTATTCATCCACCGTTTGAAAGAATTAAAGTCACTAATTCCGACATCATAGCCAGCCCTCTTAAGACTACTACAAAGATTGACCCTGGTAGTCCTTTCAAGGCAGAATACTTTATCCAGGTTATGGAGCAAAATAATTTCACCAATGTTGCCTTGAGATCTATAAGTAGCCAAACTGAGAGAATAGAAAAAGCCCTCGCCGAAAATTGTAGCCTTGACAATATTCAAGCCAATGGTCTGCAAAGCCTCCAGGCCTCGACCACCTCGTCCAAAAATATAGTAAAAAAAACTGAAAAACCAATATTCATTCCTCAACAAATCTTGAGAAAGGGATAAAGTTCAAAGAAAGACACTCTGAAGAATTGTTGATTAAATTATCTGAGAGACTGGAAAAATTATCCATCAATAACCTCAATGATGAGTCCTCTTGTGAAGAAAATTCCCAAGAAGACATTGAGGATGGCAGCATATCTGAAAGCCTTCCTGATCATTCTGATATTGAGATCAATAAGCTCGGGACTGTAACTCAGACCTCGAGAACAAAGAATTTCTATAGAAGACCAACTCCTGTTGATGTCCAAATAGAAGAGAATAATGATATTACTCTTACTACTTCCTATGATGGAAAATCTCTCGTAGAATGGAATCTTGATGGCATGTCTGAATATCAGGTCAGCCAATTATGTCATTCTATGCTTATTTATGCTAATGCCTGTAGGATACAAGGTAATAGTGATAAACATATTACTGATATGATAACCACATCATTCATGGGGCAATTAAGGGGTTGGTGGGACAACTTCATTACCCCTGACCAAAGACGTGCTATTTATACAGCCGTAAAAACTGATCCCAATGGGAGACCTGAGCCCGATATTGTCACCACACTAGTTCTCACTATATTTAAACATTTTATTGGCAGCCATAGTGACACTGCTGACAGAATTAGAGAACAACTTATAAACCTTAGGTGTCCAACCTTATCTGATTTTAGGTGGTATAAGGACACGTTTTTATCACAAATTTATAGAATAGATAACTCAAACAATGACTTTTGGAAAGAGAAATTTGTCTCTGGGCTACCCAAGCTCAAAGGCCAGAAGATGGTGATTCTCAAACGGACAATGACTCTCAAGGGCTTGAAAACATACCCTCAGATTTTCCTGAAGATGAGTTTGATCCAGCTGAAGGATCTGTTTAAAAAAAATAATAAATAAATAAATAAATAAATAAATAAATAAATAAAAAATAAAAGGAAGAAGGATCCAGAAGACCCTAGTAACTCACGGGTTCAATATTACGCTACAAAAAGCTAGTCACGGGAGCACCCGACAAAGATGGGAAAAGAAGAAAAGACGTAAAGCAGGAAAAGTGACACCAGAAGAAGACAAGAAGTCACTCAAAACTGAATGACCACGGACTCCAAACCCTTTGAAGTCCGCAAACTCTGCCTATATAAAGGGAGCAAGAGAAACGAAGGAGGGCATCGGCAAAAAACCCAAGTCTACAAAACCCCTCTACCAAAAAATCCACCAAAACCCAAGAGTGCTTTGTAAGAACTAAGTGTGTTTTGTAAGATAGAAGAAATAGGGCAGAAGAGGGAGATATCCTTCTCGACCCCAGTATTGTAAGTTTCTTTCTTTCTAAATCTATGTAATGAATAGTAGTGTTCTGTATCTTATGCATGTTCAATAAATAAATCTTTCTAGTATCCATATCATGTTTGTATATTAGTTCTCAAAATCATTTAAAAAAAAAAAAAAAAAAAAATTTGATCCTGTAAGTATTTGGTATCAGAGCCACGTTGCATTGTCTTTTAAGGGGATTTTCTTGCATGAACAGTGCTAAACAGTACCGGCCGGTGAACAGTGTTTTTTGAAACTATTTAGTCGCGTTGTCCACACTCTCATCTTAAGAACAATAGAGTTAGGGACGTAATACGTCGTTGACTGGTTTCCCTGCACTTCCTCATGGCCAATCTTTTCCGATCCCTTATGTCATGGGTACATGAAGCCTCCACTTCAACTGATGGAGCCTCCACCTCTAGAAATCCCCCTGCCATAAAGACTATGTCCATTAAAAATATGCAAAATATAAATTATGAGAATGTTGAACAAGCTGTTGGTAATTGGAACATCCCTAAAGTCCCGTTCAATGAGATTTATGTTTGTAACACTTTTAGTCTTAAAACAGACTATTATATCAAGACTATTGAAAAAACCCTTCCTTTAACTAATGGGCATGAGAACTTCCACCTTATATCCCAGAAAGAGATAGACAGGATTAGGACAAAACAACAATATCACTATCTTCATATAGGATTAGTACAGGTTTCTATAAATGCCCTAGTTCGAGAAAACTTGAATGTTGCAGTTTTAGCATGTCTTCAAGACAATAGGCATCTAAAATTTGCTGATTCTGTTCTAGGGATAGTTGAATCCAGCCTAAGTAATGGACCAGTATTTTTTAATGCCTTTCCTAATTTCTCTGTGTCCTTAGCTGATCCTAACATTTTGGATACTCTTGTCCTGAGGATCCAAACTAATGGTTTCGACCTTACTAATGGCACTTTAAATTTAAACCTGAGTTATAGGGTATATTTCAAGGTTATGAACACCTTATCCCCTAAAAGTAGGGTTTCTGATATTAAAGGTATTACTACTTTGCTTCAAACGAACCCTAAAAATAACTCTTTTATCCCCAGACCTTTAAAATGGGATGAGATCAAATTACCTAATTCCTGGACCCTTGAAAATGCTCAGCCTAATAAGCCCTTGGAAAACCTATACCTTAAAGACATTATTGAACAGGAAGAGGGTAATATTGAAGTTCGATTTTCCAATACTGGCCTTCAAAGGACAAGATCTCTTAGGGCCACACCAGTAGTTCAAACAAGGGAACGCTTGACTCCTAGGAGACGCTCTGTTTCCGAAAGGGATAGCCAGTATTCGGCTACTCAAGCTGCTTACTTCCAACCTATAGGGGTTGCATCGGCAGTTTATGATGTTCAATCCGAAGCTCATTCTGAAATGCCATCTGAATATGAACCCGCTGAATCAGACATGCTCACTATAAGTGAAAATGATGACTATGAAATAGATAAAGAGATTATAAAACATGATTTTTATTCTTCAAAAAATGATGATAAAAGAAAATGGTTTTTCAACACTATACCCAAAGAAGAGCAAGGTCCGATTAGAGAACAGTGGTATGACCATATGAGATTTGAACAAAAAACTGTATATTTCTTTGATTGGTTTGAACATACTTATATTCCAATGTTACAGAACATGATCATTGATCTTCCTGAAGAAGACCATGCTATGGTCCTAGAGAAGATCGATAAATATGCCACCAAATGGAGAAACATTAAGAATGAAGAAGTGGAATCTATTCATCCACCGTTTGAAAGAATTAAAGTCACTAATTCCGACATCATAGCCAGCCCTCTTAAGACTACTACAAAGATTGACCCTGGTAGTCCTTTCAAGGCAGAATACTTTTTTTCATGGGTCATATTTAGCCCACCATTTAGTATATATATCTCTCTTGAGGTGAGGAGGAAACCTTTTTTCTACCTGGAAATCCCATTGGAGGATCCATGGTATCCCCGTCTGGTTGTGATATTTCAATAAATCAATGCTATTTTGTGGGTTTAATTCTTCCTGCTCCATATGAGCTTGGATGTCTCCTGGTAAGTTTTTCCAATTAGCAAAGGATCCTTGATCATGTTCTGTAATTGTTCAAAAATCCTGATATGATAACTCAAACATATCTTTCTAGTATCCAAAAGTCATTGTTTGAGTTATCTATTCTATAAATTTGTGATAAAAACGTGTCCTTATACCACCTAAAATCAGATAAGGTTGGACACCATAGATAAAACTCTTCCAAACCACAGTTCAATTTTTAGGATATAAAATCTCTGGGAATGATATTACACCCATAAAAAGGGTAATAGATTTTGCAGATAAATTTCCAGATAGCATAAAAGATAAGAAACAACTTCAAAGGTTTCTTGGTTGTCTTAACTACGTATCAGACTTTTATAAAAATATAGCTCTGGACAGGAAACTGTTGTCCAACAGACTGAAGAAAAACCCTACACCTTGGACCATAGAACATATTTGGAATTTTGGCCTGGCAGACAAAATGGATAAACCAAGAATGTTTTAAGACACAGTTTTGGACAAAACAACAATATCCAAAACTTGATCAAACTCCAGTGGATTAGGTATCCTATCCCCAATAAGCAAGATCTGATCAAAAGAGTCTATAATTCCAAGATTTTTTCCAAGTTTGACCTTAAATCAGGATTCTGGCAAATCCAGATTAAAGAAGAAGATAGATACAAGACCGCCTTTACAGTACCGTTTGGGCATTATGAGTGGAATGTTTTACCGTTTGGGTTAAAGAATGCACCCTCGGAATTTCAAAACATAATGAATGAAATATTTAATCCTTATGGATCCTTTTCCATTGTTTATATCGATGATGTGCTGATATTTTCTGAGAACATAGATAAGCATTGGAAGCATCTTAATATCTTCCTTAGAATTGTAAAACAAAATGGTCTGGTGGTATCAGCCAAGAAGATAAAACTCTTCCAAACCACAGTTCAATTTTTAGGATATAAAATCTCTGGGAATGATATTACACCCATAAAAAGGGTAATAGATTTTGCAGATAAATTTCCAGATAGCATAAAAGATAAGAAACAACTTCAAAGGTTTCTTGGTTGTCTTAACTACGTATCAGACTTTTATAAAAATATAGCTCTGGACAGGAAACTGTTGTCCAACAGACTGAAGAAAAACCCTACACCTTGGACCATAGAACATACCCATGCCGTCCAAAGGATTAAAGAAAAGGTAAAACAGTTGCCATGCTTGAATATAGCAAGCCCCAATGCACCAAAGATTATAGAAACTGATGCCTCTGACATTGGATATGGAGGGATACTAAAACAGAGGATTGACAACAAAGAACAATTAGTAAGGTTTACTTCGGGAACATGGAATGAAGCTCAAAGAAAATATTCCACTATAAAAAAGGAAATCCTAGCTATAGTTAACTGCATAACAAAATTCCAAGGGGACATTTTAAACCAAAAATTCCTCTTAAGAATAGATTGCAGCTCTGCAAAATATGTTCTTGAAAAAGATGTTAAAAATCTTGCATCAAAACAGATTTTTGCCAGATGGCAAGCATTACTAGGAATCTATGATTTTGACATAGAATACATTAAAGGAGACTTTAATAGTCTTCCTGATTATCTCTCGCGTGAATTCTTGCAGGGAAATGGACCAAAAGAAGAAGGCAAAGATCCTTCCTCAAAGGACCCTAAAAATTGAGAGCTCAAGACCTTCTGTGAACCTTATAAAGCCAGAGGTTAAGGAAGAAAATCTGTTTGAAGATCAAAATCAGTTTGCCATACTTGCTGAAATAGGATCTCAAACTTCAGATCCACAAACCGAATATGAATTCAAAACTTCCGTTCCACTATTCTCTATTGAGAAATATGAAGTAGATAAAGAGATAGCAGAACTTATTAAGATATACTTCCCCAAAGATGATCATTCTGGTACTGGCTACCATTTCTATATCCCTGATATGATAGGGAAAAATCCTGATTACTATGAAAACATCCTATTAGAAACAAACAGTGTCAGAATTGTGCACCATTATAAGAACAAGAGCACCTTAGAGATCTCATATTCTAAACTATGCATCCAAAAGATATTATCCTTAAAAGACTGGGATAAGAGTCCCAATGCCTCTAGGCGATTCCAAAAATCAGTGATCAGACCCAATTACTATAATTATTGGGATTACCAGAAAGCCTGGGAAAATGTACTATTAGTCCAAAACTGTGTCTTAAAACATTCTTGGTTTATCCATTTTGTCTGCCAGGCCAAAATTCCAAATTGGTTTTACTCCTGGTGGCAAGTATTTGGTGCTAATTGGAAAAACTTACCAGGAGACATCCAAGCTCATATGGAGCAGGAAGAATTAAACCCACAAAATAGCATTGATTTATTGAAATATCACAACCAGACGGGGATACCATGGATCCTCCAATGGGATTTCCAGGTAGAAAAAAGGTTTCCTCCTCACCTCAAGAGAGATATATATACTAAATGGTGGGCTAAATATGACCCACGAAAAATTTTATCTGGTTATAAATTACCAATTTATGGAAAACCACGGGAAGATAGTTATGAGACTATCAAAACAAACCTTATTGGAGAATACACTAAAAGATTCCCAAATTTAAGTCAAGAATGCATTGAATTAAAGGCATATGAGCACATGTTTAAAATGTTCAGAGCAGAAAAGGCGGCTCTGCCAGCACCAATGGCCACCAGCTCTCAAGGTCCGGGAGGGACTCAAGGGGCTCAAAGGATGGAGGATGACTCTCAAAGGCCAGAAGATGGTGATTCTCAAACGGACAATGACTCTCAAGGGCTTGAAAACATACCCTCAGATTTTCCTGAAGATGAGTTTGATCCAGCTGAAGGATCTGTTTAAAAAAAAAATAATAAATAAATAAATAAATAAATAAATAAATAAATAAAAAATAAAAGGAAGAAGGATCCAGAAGACCCTAGTAACTCACGGGTTCAATATTACGCTACAAAAAGCTAGTCACGGGAGCACCCGACAAAGATGGGAAAAGAAGAAAAGACGTAAAGCAGGAAAAGTGACACCAGAAGAAGACAAGAAGTCACTCAAAACTGAATGACCACGGACTCCAAACCCTTTGAAGTCCGCAAACTCTGCCTATATAAAGGGAGCAAGAGAAACGAAGGAGGGCATCGGCAAAAAACCCAAGTCTACAAAACCCCTCTACCAAAAAATCCACCAAAACCCAAGAGTGCTTTGTAAGAACTAAGTGTGTTTTGTAAGATAGAAGAAATAGGGCAGAAGAGGGAGATATCCTTCTCGACCCCAGTATTGTAAGTTTCTTTCTTTCTAAATCTATGTAATGAATAGTAGTGTTCTGTATCTTATGCATGTTCAATAAATAAATCTTTCTAGTATCCATATCATGTTTGTATATTAGTTCTCAAAATCATTTAAAAAAAAAAAAAAAAAAAAAAATTTGATCCTGTAAGTATTTGGTATCAGAGCCACGTTGCATTGTCTTTTAAGGGGATTTTCTTGCATGAACAGTGCTAAACAGTACCGGCCGGTGAACAGTGTTTTTTGAAACTATTTAGTCGCGTTGTCCACACTCTCATCTTAAGAACAATAGAGTTAGGGACGTAATACGTCGTTGACTGGTTTCCCTGCACTTCCTCATGGCCAATCTTTTCCGATCCCTTATGTCATGGGTACATGAAGCCTCCACTTCAACTGATGGAGCCTCCACCTCTAGAAATCCCCCTGCCATAAAGACTATGTCCATTAAAAATATGCAAAATATAAATTATGAGAATGTTGAACAAGCTGTTGGTAATTGGAACATCCCTAAAGTCCCGTTCAATGAGATTTATGTTTGTAACACTTTTAGTCTTAAAACAGACTATTATATCAAGACTATTGAAAAAACCCTTCCTTTAACTAATGGGCATGAGAACTTCCACCTTATATCCCAGAAAGAGATAGACAGGATTAGGACAAAACAACAATATCACTATCTTCATATAGGATTAGTACAGGTTTCTATAAATGCCCTAGTTCGAGAAAACTTGAATGTTGCAGTTTTAGCATGTCTTCAAGACAATAGGCATCTAAAATTTGCTGATTCTGTTCTAGGGATAGTTGAATCCAGCCTAAGTAATGGACCAGTATTTTTTAATGCCTTTCCTAATTTCTCTGTGTCCTTAGCTGATCCTAACATTTTGGATACTCTTGTCCTGAGGATCCAAACTAATGGTTTCGACCTTACTAATGGCACTTTAAATTTAAACCTGAGTTATAGGGTATATTTCAAGGTTATGAACACCTTATCCCCTAAAAGTAGGGTTTCTGATATTAAAGGTATTACTACTTTGCTTCAAACGAACCCTAAAAATAACTCTTTTATCCCCAGACCTTTAAAATGGGATGAGATCAAATTACCTAATTCCTGGACCCTTGAAAATGCTCAGCCTAATAAGCCCTTGGAAAACCTATACCTTAAAGACATTATTGAACAGGAAGAGGGTAATATTGAAGTTCGATTTTCCAATACTGGCCTTCAAAGGACAAGATCTCTTAGGGCCACACCAGTAGTTCAAACAAGGGAACGCTTGACTCCTAGGAGACGCTCTGTTTCCGAAAGGGATAGCCAGTATTCGGCTACTCAAGCTGCTTACTTCCAACCTATAGGGGTTGCATCGGCAGTTTATGATGTTCAATCCGAAGCTCATTCTGAAATGCCATCTGAATATGAACCCGCTGAATCAGACATGCTCACTATAAGTGAAAATGATGACTATGAAATAGATAAAGAGATTATAAAACATGATTTTTATTCTTCAAAAAATGATGATAAAAGAAAATGGTTTTTCAACACTATACCCAAAGAAGAGCAAGGTCCGATTAGAGAACAGTGGTATGACCATATGAGATTTGAACAAAAAACTGTATATTTCTTTGATTGGTTTGAACATACTTATATTCCAATGTTACAGAACATGATCATTGATCTTCCTGAAGAAGACCATGCTATGGTCCTAGAGAAGATCGATAAATATGCCACCAAATGGAGAAACATTAAGAATGAAGAAGTGGAATCTATTCATCCACCGTTTGAAAGAATTAAAGTCACTAATTCCGACATCATAGCCAGCCCTCTTAAGACTACTACAAAGATTGACCCTGGTAGTCCTTTCAAGGCAGAATACTTTATCCAGGTTATGGAGCAAAATAATTTCACCAATGTTGCCTTGAGATCTATAAGTAGCCAAACTGAGAGAATAGAAAAAGCCCTCGCCGAAAATTGTAGCCTTGACAATATTCAAGCCAATGGTCTGCAAAGCCTCCAGGCCTCGACCACCTCGTCCAAAAATATAGTAAAAAAAACTGAAAAACCAATATTCATTCCTCAACAAAATCTTGAGAAAGGGATAAAGTTCAAAGAAAGACACTCTGAAGAATTGTTGATTAAATTATCTGAGAGACTGGAAAAATTATCCATCAATAACCTCAATGATGAGTCCTCTTGTGAAGAAAATTCCCAAGAAGACATTGAGGATGGCAGCATATCTGAAAGCCTTCCTGATCATTCTGATATTGAGATCAATAAGCTCGGGACTGTAACTCAGACCTCGAGAACAAAGAATTTCTATAGAAGACCAACTCCTGTTGATGTCCAAATAGAAGAGAATAATGATATTACTCTTACTACTTCCTATGATGGAAAATCTCTCGTAGAATGGAATCTTGATGGCATGTCTGAATATCAGGTCAGCCAATTATGTCATTCTATGCTTATTTATGCTAATGCCTGTAGGATACAAGGTAATAGTGATAAACATATTACTGATATGATAACCACATCATTCATGGGGCAATTAAGGGGTTGGTGGGACAACTTCATTACCCCTGACCAAAGACGTGCTATTTATACAGCCGTAAAAACTGATCCCAATGGGAGACCTGAGCCCGATATTGTCACCACACTAGTTCTCACTATATTTAAACATTTTATTGGCAGCCATAGTGACACTGCTGACAGAATTAGAGAACAACTTATAAACCTTAGGTGTCCAACCTTATCTGATTTTAGGTGGTATAAGGACACGTTTTTATCACAAATTTATAGAATAGATAACTCAAACAATGACTTTTGGAAAGAGAAATTTGTCTCTGGGCTACCCAAGCTCTTCGCCGAAAGAGTCAGAAATAACCTCCGTCAAGAATTTGGGGGACATATCCCTTACTCCGTTATAACATTCGGAGAACTCATACAAAAAATAAACTTGATAGGTCTGGCCCTTTGCAATGATCTAAAGATAAAGAATCAGCTCAAGAATCAACATTTGACTTCCAAAAGGGAACTTGGAGACTTCTGTTACCAATTCGGGTATCAGAAGGAAGACATTAAGAATCCTTCCAAGTCTCGAAAAAGGAATACCAAGCATTCTTATAATAAAAAACCACTTGAGAGACAATATTATAAAACAAATAGAGCCCCTGCTCAAAAAACTAGAAAGCGGTTCTCCAAAAGGAAACCCAACACCTCTAATCCTCCTACCTGCTTTAAATGCAAGCAGAAAGGCCATTATGCCAATAAATGCTTTAGTAGCAAACCAAAAAATAAAAAGGAATCCATTCATAACTTAGAAGAACAGAATTCTGATTCTGAAAGTTGTAGCTGTAACTGTTGTGACCCTGAATCCTATGATTCATCGTCAGATACAGATGGCTTGATGGTCCTTTCGGTCCAAGAACAATTTATTTTAGATACTATTGACTCCATCGAGAATCCTGTCGAAAAGAAACGACAGTTAGAAAGATATATTAGCCTGATAAAAACTCCTGTCAGTCAAGCCCAAGATGATAACAAAGAAAAATATTCCTATAAGGAGATAATTCAAAGATTAGAATCCGAAAAACCCAAAAAAGTGACTATAGGGGAATTAAGAAAAGAACAAATTGATATGAAAAAAGAAATCAAGGACCTTAGAGACAGGGTTACATACCTTGAAGCCATCCCTAGATTGGGAAAACCCGCCGAGAATTCTGATAATGAAGAATCTGTCAGGGATCAACCTGAAGAGGAAGAAGAATTTATTAGCTCTCTCGAAAAATATACAAAACAAAAATGGAATGTTGAAGTCCTCCTGAAAATTAAAACATTTTCTCTAAAATATAAGGCCCTTATTGACACCGGGGCTGATATGAACTGCATTCGTGAAGGATTGATCCCTTCAAGATACTTTGAAAAGACAACCCATGGTATTAATACTGCCAATGGGGAAAGTCTTAAGATTAATTATAAAATACCCGAAGTACATGTTTGTAATAAAGGATCATGTTTAAAAACATCGTTCCTTTTGGTGAAAGATCTTCGTCAGGGTGTTATCCTTGGAACCCCCTTTATAAATATGATAAAACCCTTTTCGGTCGATACTGAGGGTATTCATGCAACTCAAAATGGCAAAAATATCTTATACAAATTTTGTACTACACCAAAGCTATCTTTTCTCAACCAGCTCAGGCAGGCCCTGGAATATAAAGAAAAGTTTATTAATGAACTCTCTGAAGAGATCAGGATTCAAAAGACATCTGAACAAATCGGTAGTCCTATTTTCCAAAAGAAGGTCTCTGATTTTCAAAAGACTATTGAAAATGAGGCCTGCTCAGATCTGCCCTCTGCCTTCTGGCATAGGAAAAAACACATGGTGAGCCTACCATACATCAAAGACTTTAATGAAGAGAAAATCCCCACAAAAGCCAGGCCCATCCAAATGAATAATAGACTCCTAGAAATTTGCAAGGAGGAAATATCTCAATTACTTATCAAAAATCTTATTAGGAAGAGCTCTTCACCTTGGAGCTGTGCGGCTTTCTATGTAGAAAAAGCTGCAGAATTAGAAAGGGGAGTGCCAAGGCTTGTCATAAATTAAAATTAGAGAACAACTTATAAACCTTAGGTGTCCAACCTTATCTGATTTTAGGTGGTATAAGGACACGTTTTTATCACAAATTTATAGAATAGATAACTCAAACAATGACTTTTGGAAAGAGAAATTTGTCTCTGGGCTACCCAAGCTCTTCGCCGAAAGAGTCAGAAATAACCTCCGTCAAGAATTTGGGGGACATATCCCTTACTCCGTTATAACATTCGGAGAACTCATACAAAAAATAAACTTGATAGGTCTGGCCCTTTGCAATGATCTAAAGATAAAGAATCAGCTCAAGAATCAACATTTGACTTCCAAAAGGGAACTTGGAGACTTCTGTTACCAATTCGGGTATCAGAAGGAAGACATTAAGAATCCTTCCAAGTCTCGAAAAAGGAATACCAAGCATTCTTATAATAAAAAACCACTTGAGAGACAATATTATAAAACAAATAGAGCCCCTGCTCAAAAAACTAGAAAGCGGTTCTCCAAAAGGAAACCCAACACCTCTAATCCTCCTACCTGCTTTAAATGCAAGCAGAAAGGCCATTATGCCAATAAATGCTTTAGTAGCAAACCAAAAAATAAAAAGGAATCCATTCATAACTTAGAAGAACAGAATTCTGATTCTGAAAGTTGTAGCTGTAACTGTTGTGACCCTGAATCCTATGATTCATCGTCAGATACAGATGGCTTGATGGTCCTTTCGGTCCAAGAACAATTTATTTTAGATACTATTGACTCCATCGAGAATCCTGTCGAAAAGAAACGACAGTTAGAAAGATATATTAGCCTGATAAAAACTCCTGTCAGTCAAGCCCAAGATGATAACAAAGAAAAATATTCCTATAAGGAGATAATTCAAAGATTAGAATCCGAAAAACCCAAAAAAGTGACTATAGGGGAATTAAGAAAAGAACAAATTGATATGAAAAAAGAAATCAAGGACCTTAGAGACAGGGTTACATACCTTGAAGCCATCCCTAGATTGGGAAAACCCGCCGAGAATTCTGATAATGAAGAATCTGTCAGGGATCAACCTGAAGAGGAAGAAGAATTTATTAGCTCTCTCGAAAAATATACAAAACAAAAATGGAATGTTGAAGTCCTCCTGAAAATTAAAACATTTTCTCTAAAATATAAGGCCCTTATTGACACCGGGGCTGATATGAACTGCATTCGTGAAGGATTGATCCCTTCAAGATACTTTGAAAAGACAACCCATGGTATTAATACTGCCAATGGGGAAAGTCTTAAGATTAATTATAAAATACCCGAAGTACATGTTTGTAATAAAGGATCATGTTTAAAAACATCGTTCCTTTTGGTGAAAGATCTTCGTCAGGGTGTTATCCTTGGAACCCCCTTTATAAATATGATAAAACCCTTTTCGGTCGATACTGAGGGTATTCATGCAACTCAAAATGGCAAAAATATCTTATACAAATTTTGTACTACACCAAAGCTATCTTTTCTCAACCAGCTCAGGCAGGCCCTGGAATATAAAGAAAAGTTTATTAATGAACTCTCTGAAGAGATCAGGATTCAAAAGACATCTGAACAAATCGGTAGTCCTATTTTCCAAAAGAAGGTCTCTGATTTTCAAAAGACTATTGAAAATGAGGCCTGCTCAGATCTGCCCTCTGCCTTCTGGCATAGGAAAAAACACATGGTGAGCCTACCATACATCAAAGACTTTAATGAAGAGAAAATCCCCACAAAAGCCAGGCCCATCCAAATGAATAATAGACTCCTAGAAATTTGCAAGGAGGAAATATCTCAATTACTTATCAAAAATCTTATTAGGAAGAGCTCTTCACCTTGGAGCTGTGCGGCTTTCTATGTAGAAAAAGCTGCAGAATTAGAAAGGGGAGTGCCAAGGCTTGTCATAAATTATAAGCCATTAAATAAGGTACTCCAGTGGATTAGGTATCCTATCCCCAATAAGCAAGATCTGATCAAAAGAGTCTATAATTCCAAGATTTTTTCCAAGTTTGACCTTAAATCAGGATTCTGGCAAATCCAGATTAAAGAAGAAGATAGATACAAGACCGCCTTTACAGTACCGTTTGGGCATTATGAGTGGAATGTTTTACCGTTTGGGTTAAAGAATGCACCCTCGGAATTTCAAAACATAATGAATGAAATATTTAATCCTTATGGATCCTTTTCCATTGTTTATATCGATGATGTGCTGATATTTTCTGAGAACATAGATAAGCATTGGAAGCATCTTAATATCTTCCTTAGAATTGTAAAACAAAATGGTCTGGTGGTATCAGCCAAGAAGATAAAACTCTTCCAAACCACAGTTCAATTTTTAGGATATAAAATCTCTGGGAATGATATTACACCCATAAAAAGGGTAATAGATTTTGCAGATAAATTTCCAGATAGCATAAAAGATAAGAAACAACTTCAAAGGTTTCTTGGTTGTCTTAACTACGTATCAGACTTTTATAAAAATATAGCTCTGGACAGGAAACTGTTGTCCAACAGACTGAAGAAAAACCCTACACCTTGGACCATAGAACATACCCATGCCGTCCAAAGGATTAAAGAAAAGGTAAAACAGTTGCCATGCTTGAATATAGCAAGCCCCAATGCACCAAAGATTATAGAAACTGATGCCTCTGACATTGGATATGGAGGGATACTAAAACAGAGGATTGACAACAAAGAACAATTAGTAAGGTTTACTTCGGGAACATGGAATGAAGCTCAAAGAAAATATTCCACTATAAAAAAGGAAATCCTAGCTATAGTTAACTGCATAACAAAATTCCAAGGGGACATTTTAAACCAAAAATTCCTCTTAAGAATAGATTGCAGCTCTGCAAAATATGTTCTTGAAAAAGATGTTAAAAATCTTGCATCAAAACAGATTTTTGCCAGATGGCAAGCATTACTAGGAATCTATGATTTTGACATAGAATACATTAAAGGAGACTTTAATAGTCTTCCTGATTATCTCTCGCGTGAATTCTTGCAGGGAAATGGACCAAAAGAAGAAGGCAAAGATCCTTCCTCAAAGGACCCTAAAAATTGAGAGCTCAAGACCTTCTGTGAACCTTATAAAGCCAGAGGTTAAGGAAGAAAATCTGTTTGAAGATCAAAATCAGTTTGCCATACTTGCTGAAATAGGATCTCAAACTTCAGATCCACAAACCGAATATGAATTCAAAACTTCCGTTCCACTATTCTCTATTGAGAAATATGAAGTAGATAAAGAGATAGCAGAACTTATTAAGATATACTTCCCCAAAGATGATCATTCTGGTACTGGCTACCATTTCTATATCCCTGATATGATAGGGAAAAATCCTGATTACTATGAAAACATCCTATTAGAAACAAACAGTGTCAGAATTGTGCACCATTATAAGAACAAGAGCACCTTAGAGATCTCATATTCTAAACTATGCATCCAAAAGATATTATCCTTAAAAGACTGGGATAAGAGTCCCAATGCCTCTAGGCGATTCCAAAAATCAGTGATCAGACCCAATTACTATAATTATTGGGATTACCAGAAAGCCTGGGAAAATGTACTATTAGTCCAAAACTGTGTCTTAAAACATTCTTGGTTTATCCATTTTGTCTGCCAGGCCAAAATTCCAAATTGGTTTTACTCCTGGTGGCAAGTATTTGGTGCTAATTGGAAAAACTTACCAGGAGACATCCAAGCTCATATGGAGCAGGAAGAATTAAACCCACAAAATAGCATTGATTTATTGAAATATCACAACCAGACGGGGATACCATGGATCCTCCAATGGGATTTCCAGGTAGAAAAAAGGTTTCCTCCTCACCTCAAGAGAGATATATATACTAAATGGTGGGCTAAATATGACCCACGAAAAATTTTATCTGGTTATAAATTACCAATTTATGGAAAACCACGGGAAGATAGTTATGAGACTATCAAAACAAACCTTATTGGAGAATACACTAAAAGATTCCCAAATTTAAGTCAAGAATGCATTGAATTAAAGGCATATGAGCACATGTTTAAAATGTTCAGAGCAGAAAAGGCGGCTCTGCCAGCACCAATGGCCACCAGCTCTCAAGGTCCGGGAGGGACTCAAGGGGCTCAAAGGATGGAGGATGACTCTCAAAGGCCAGAAGATGGTGATTCTCAAACGGACAATGACTCTCAAGGGCTTGAAAACATACCCTCAGATTTTCCTGAAGATGAGTTTGATCCAGCTGAAGGATCTGTTTAAAAAAAAATAATAAATAAATAAATAAATAAATAAATAAATAAATAAAAATAAAAGGAAGAAGGATCCAGAAGACCCTAGTAACTCACGGGTTCAATATTACGCTACAAAAAGCTAGTCACGGGAGCACCCGACAAAGATGGGAAAAGAAGAAAAGACGTAAAGCAGGAAAAGTGACACCAGAAGAAGACAAGAAGTCACTCAAAACTGAATGACCACGGACTCCAAACCCTTTGAAGTCCGCAAACTCTGCCTATATAAAGGGAGCAAGAGAAACGAAGGAGGGCATCGGCAAAAAACCCAAGTCTACAAAACCCCTCTACCAAAAAATCCACCAAAACCCAAGAGTGCTTTGTAAGAACTAAGTGTGTTTTGTAAGATAGAAGAAATAGGGCAGAAGAGGGAGATATCCTTCTCGACCCCAGTATTGTAAGTTTCTTTCTTTCTAAATCTATGTAATGAATAGTAGTGTTCTGTATCTTATGCATGTTCAATAAATAAATCTTTCTAGTATCCATATCATGTTTGTATATTAGTTCTCAAAATCATTTAAAAAAAAAAAAAAAAAAAAAAATTTTCCTGTAAGTATTTGGTATCAGAGCCACGTTGCATTGTCTTTTAAGGGGATTTTCTTGCATGAACAGTGCTAAACAGTACCGGCCGGTGAACAGTGTTTTTTGAAACTATTTAGTCGCGTTGTCCACACTCTCATCTTAAGAACAATAGAGTTAGGGACGTAATACGTCGTTGACTGGTTTCCCTGCACTTCCTCATGGCCAATCTTTTCCGATCCCTTATGTCATGGGTACATGAAGCCTCCACTTCAACTGATGGAGCCTCCACCTCTAGAAATCCCCCTGCCATAAAGACTATGTCCATTAAAAATATGCAAAATATAAATTATGAGAATGTTGAACAAGCTGTTGGTAATTGGAACATCCCTAAAGTCCCGTTCAATGAGATTTATGTTTGTAACACTTTTAGTCTTAAAACAGACTATTATATCAAGACTATTGAAAAAACCCTTCCTTTAACTAATGGGCATGAGAACTTCCACCTTATATCCCAGAAAGAGATAGACAGGATTAGGACAAAACAACAATATCACTATCTTCATATAGGATTAGTACAGGTTTCTATAAATGCCCTAGTTCGAGAAAACTTGAATGTTGCAGTTTTAGCATGTCTTCAAGACAATAGGCATCTAAAATTTGCTGATTCTGTTCTAGGGATAGTTGAATCCAGCCTAAGTAATGGACCAGTATTTTTTAATGCCTTTCCTAATTTCTCTGTGTCCTTAGCTGATCCTAACATTTTGGATACTCTTGTCCTGAGGATCCAAACTAATGGTTTCGACCTTACTAATGGCACTTTAAATTTAAACCTGAGTTATAGGGTATATTTCAAGGTTATGAACACCTTATCCCCTAAAAGTAGGGTTTCTGATATTAAAGGTATTACTACTTTGCTTCAAACGAACCCTAAAAATAACTCTTTTATCCCCAGACCTTTAAAATGGGATGAGATCAAATTACCTAATTCCTGGACCCTTGAAAATGCTCAGCCTAATAAGCCCTTGGAAAACCTATACCTTAAAGACATTATTGAACAGGAAGAGGGTAATATTGAAGTTCGATTTTCCAATACTGGCCTTCAAAGGACAAGATCTCTTAGGGCCACACCAGTAGTTCAAACAAGGGAACGCTTGACTCCTAGGAGACGCTCTGTTTCCGAAAGGGATAGCCAGTATTCGGCTACTCAAGCTGCTTACTTCCAACCTATAGGGGTTGCATCGGCAGTTTATGATGTTCAATCCGAAGCTCATTCTGAAATGCCATCTGAATATGAACCCGCTGAATCAGACATGCTCACTATAAGTGAAAATGATGACTATGAAATAGATAAAGAGATTATAAAACATGATTTTTATTCTTCAAAAAATGATGATAAAAGAAAATGGTTTTTCAACACTATACCCAAAGAAGAGCAAGGTCCGATTAGAGAACAGTGGTATGACCATATGAGATTTGAACAAAAAACTGTATATTTCTTTGATTGGTTTGAACATACTTATATTCCAATGTTACAGAACATGATCATTGATCTTCCTGAAGAAGACCATGCTATGGTCCTAGAGAAGATCGATAAATATGCCACCAAATGGAGAAACATTAAGAATGAAGAAGTGGAATCTATTCATCCACCGTTTGAAAGAATTAAAGTCACTAATTCCGACATCATAGCCAGCCCTCTTAAGACTACTACAAAGATTGACCCTGGTAGTCCTTTCAAGGCAGAATACTTTATCCAGGTTATGGAGCAAAATAATTTCACCAATGTTGCCTTGAGATCTATAAGTAGCCAAACTGAGAGAATAGAAAAAGCCCTCGCCGAAAATTGTAGCCTTGACAATATTCAAGCCAATGGTCTGCAAAGCCTCCAGGCCTCGACCACCTCGTCCAAAAATATAGTAAAAAAAACTGAAAAACCAATATTCATTCCTCAACAAAATCTTGAGAAAGGGATAAAGTTCAAAGAAAGACACTCTGAAGAATTGTTGATTAAATTATCTGAGAGACTGGAAAAATTATCCATCAATAACCTCAATGATGAGTCCTCTTGTGAAGAAAATTCCCAAGAAGACATTGAGGATGGCAGCATATCTGAAAGCCTTCCTGATCATTCTGATATTGAGATCAATAAGCTCGGGACTGTAACTCAGACCTCGAGAACAAAGAATTTCTATAGAAGACCAACTCCTGTTGATGTCCAAATAGAAGAGAATAATGATATTACTCTTACTACTTCCTATGATGGAAAATCTCTCGTAGAATGGAATCTTGATGGCATGTCTGAATATCAGGTCAGCCAATTATGTCATTCTATGCTTATTTATGCTAATGCCTGTAGGATACAAGGTAATAGTGATAAACATATTACTGATATGATAACCACATCATTCATGGGGCAATTAAGGGGTTGGTGGGACAACTTCATTACCCCTGACCAAAGACGTGCTATTTATACAGCCGTAAAAACTGATCCCAATGGGAGACCTGAGCCCGATATTGTCACCACACTAGTTCTCACTATATTTAAACATTTTATTGGCAGCCATAGTGACACTGCTGACAGAATTAGAGAACAACTTATAAACCTTAGGTGTCCAACCTTATCTGATTTTAGGTGGTATAAGGACACGTTTTTATCACAAATTTATAGAATAGATAACTCAAACAATGACTTTTGGAAAGAGAAATTTGTCTCTGGGCTACCCAAGCTCTTCGCCGAAAGAGTCAGAAATAACCTCCGTCAAGAATTTGGGGGACATATCCCTTACTCCGTTATAACATTCGGAGAACTCATACAAAAAATAAACTTGATAGGTCTGGCCCTTTGCAATGATCTAAAGATAAAGAATCAGCTCAAGAATCAACATTTGACTTCCAAAAGGGAACTTGGAGACTTCTGTTACCAATTCGGGTATCAGAAGGAAGACATTAAGAATCCTTCCAAGTCTCGAAAAAGGAATACCAAGCATTCTTATAATAAAAAACCACTTGAGAGACAATATTATAAAACAAATAGAGCCCCTGCTCAAAAAACTAGAAAGCGGTTCTCCAAAAGGAAACCCAACACCTCTAATCCTCCTACCTGCTTTAAATGCAAGCAGAAAGGCCATTATGCCAATAAATGCTTTAGTAGCAAACCAAAAAATAAAAAGGAATCCATTCATAACTTAGAAGAACAGAATTCTGATTCTGAAAGTTGTAGCTGTAACTGTTGTGACCCTGAATCCTATGATTCATCGTCAGATACAGATGGCTTGATGGTCCTTTCGGTCCAAGAACAATTTATTTTAGATACTATTGACTCCATCGAGAATCCTGTCGAAAAGAAACGACAGTTAGAAAGATATATTAGCCTGATAAAAACTCCTGTCAGTCAAGCCCAAGATGATAACAAAGAAAAATATTCCTATAAGGAGATAATTCAAAGATTAGAATCCGAAAAACCCAAAAAAGTGACTATAGGGGAATTAAGAAAAGAACAAATTGATATGAAAAAAGAAATCAAGGACCTTAGAGACAGGGTTACATACCTTGAAGCCATCCCTAGATTGGGAAAACCCGCCGAGAATTCTGATAATGAAGAATCTGTCAGGGATCAACCTGAAGAGGAAGAAGAATTTATTAGCTCTCTCGAAAAATATACAAAACAAAAATGGAATGTTGAAGTCCTCCTGAAAATTAAAACATTTTCTCTAAAATATAAGGCCCTTATTGACACCGGGGCTGATATGAACTGCATTCGTGAAGGATTGATCCCTTCAAGATACTTTGAAAAGACAACCCATGGTATTAATACTGCCAATGGGGAAAGTCTTAAGATTAATTATAAAATACCCGAAGTACATGTTTGTAATAAAGGATCATGTTTAAAAACATCGTTCCTTTTGGTGAAAGATCTTCGTCAGGGTGTTATCCTTGGAACCCCCTTTATAAATATGATAAAACCCTTTTCGGTCGATACTGAGGGTATTCATGCAACTCAAAATGGCAAAAATATCTTATACAAATTTTGTACTACACCAAAGCTATCTTTTCTCAACCAGCTCAGGCAGGCCCTGGAATATAAAGAAAAGTTTATTAATGAACTCTCTGAAGAGATCAGGATTCAAAAGACATCTGAACAAATCGGTAGTCCTATTTTCCAAAAGAAGGTCTCTGATTTTCAAAAGACTATTGAAAATGAGGCCTGCTCAGATCTGCCCTCTGCCTTCTGGCATAGGAAAAAACACATGGTGAGCCTACCATACATCAAAGACTTTAATGAAGAGAAAATCCCCACAAAAGCCAGGCCCATCCAAATGAATAATAGACTCCTAGAAATTTGCAAGGAGGAAATATCTCAATTACTTATCAAAAATCTTATTAGGAAGAGCTCTTCACCTTGGAGCTGTGCGGCTTTCTATGTAGAAAAAGCTGCAGAATTAGAAAGGGGAGTGCCAAGGCTTGTCATAAATTATAAGCCATTAAATAAGGTACTCCAGTGGATTAGGTATCCTATCCCCAATAAGCAAGATCTGATCAAAAGAGTCTATAATTCCAAGATTTTTTCCAAGTTTGACCTTAAATCAGGATTCTGGCAAATCCAGATTAAAGAAGAAGATAGATACAAGACCGCCTTTACAGTACCGTTTGGGCATTATGAGTGGAATGTTTTACCGTTTGGGTTAAAGAATGCACCCTCGGAATTTCAAAACATAATGAATGAAATATTTAATCCTTATGGATCCTTTTCCATTGTTTATATCGATGATGTGCTGATATTTTCTGAGAACATAGATAAGCATTGGAAGCATCTTAATATCTTCCTTAGAATTGTAAAACAAAATGGTCTGGTGGTATCAGCCAAGAAGATAAAACTCTTCCAAACCACAGTTCAATTTTTAGGATATAAAATCTCTGGGAATGATATTACACCCATAAAAAGGGTAATAGATTTTGCAGATAAATTTCCAGATAGCATAAAAGATAAGAAACAACTTCAAAGGTTTCTTGGTTGTCTTAACTACGTATCAGACTTTTATAAAAATATAGCTCTGGACAGGAAACTGTTGTCCAACAGACTGAAGAAAAACCCTACACCTTGGACCATAGAACATACCCATGCCGTCCAAAGGATTAAAGAAAAGGTAAAACAGTTGCCATGCTTGAATATAGCAAGCCCCAATGCACCAAAGATTATAGAAACTGATGCCTCTGACATTGGATATGGAGGGATACTAAAACAGAGGATTGACAACAAAGAACAATTAGTAAGGTTTACTTCGGGAACATGGAATGAAGCTCAAAGAAAATATTCCACTATAAAAAAGGAAATCCTAGCTATAGTTAACTGCATAACAAAATTCCAAGGGGACATTTTAAACCAAAAATTCCTCTTAAGAATAGATTGCAGCTCTGCAAAATATGTTCTTGAAAAAGATGTTAAAAATCTTGCATCAAAACAGATTTTTGCCAGATGGCAAGCATTACTAGGAATCTATGATTTTGACATAGAATACATTAAAGGAGACTTTAATAGTCTTCCTGATTATCTCTCGCGTGAATTCTTGCAGGGAAATGGACCAAAAGAAGAAGGCAAAGATCCTTCCTCAAAGGACCCTAAAAATTGAGAGCTCAAGACCTTCTGTGAACCTTATAAAGCCAGAGGTTAAGGAAGAAAATCTGTTTGAAGATCAAAATCAGTTTGCCATACTTGCTGAAATAGGATCTCAAACTTCAGATCCACAAACCGAATATGAATTCAAAACTTCCGTTCCACTATTCTCTATTGAGAAATATGAAGTAGATAAAGAGATAGCAGAACTTATTAAGATATACTTCCCCAAAGATGATCATTCTGGTACTGGCTACCATTTCTATATCCCTGATATGATAGGGAAAAATCCTGATTACTATGAAAACATCCTATTAGAAACAAACAGTGTCAGAATTGTGCACCATTATAAGAACAAGAGCACCTTAGAGATCTCATATTCTAAACTATGCATCCAAAAGATATTATCCTTAAAAGACTGGGATAAGAGTCCCAATGCCTCTAGGCGATTCCAAAAATCAGTGATCAGACCCAATTACTATAATTATTGGGATTACCAGAAAGCCTGGGAAAATGTACTATTAGTCCAAAACTGTGTCTTAAAACATTCTTGGTTTATCCATTTTGTCTGCCAGGCCAAAATTCCAAATTGGTTTTACTCCTGGTGGCAAGTATTTGGTGCTAATTGGAAAAACTTACCAGGAGACATCCAAGCTCATATGGAGCAGGAAGAATTAAACCCACAAAATAGCATTGATTTATTGAAATATCACAACCAGACGGGGATACCATGGATCCTCCAATGGGATTTCCAGGTAGAAAAAAGGTTTCCTCCTCACCTCAAGAGAGATATATATACTAAATGGTGGGCTAAATATGACCCACGAAAAATTTTATCTGGTTATAAATTACCAATTTATGGAAAACCACGGGAAGATAGTTATGAGACTATCAAAACAAACCTTATTGGAGAATACACTAAAAGATTCCCAAATTTAAGTCAAGAATGCATTGAATTAAAGGCATATGAGCACATGTTTAAAATGTTCAGAGCAGAAAAGGCGGCTCTGCCAGCACCAATGGCCACCAGCTCTCAAGGTCCGGGAGGGACTCAAGGGGCTCAAAGGATGGAGGATGACTCTCAAAGGCCAGAAGATGGTGATTCTCAAACGGACAATGACTCTCAAGGGCTTGAAAACATACCCTCAGATTTTCCTGAAGATGAGTTTGATCCAGCTGAAGGATCTGTTTAAAAAAAATAATAAAAAATAAATAAATAAATAAATAAATAAATAAAAAATAAAAGGAAGAAGGATCCAGAAGACCCTAGTAACTCACGGGTTCAATATTACGCTACAAAAAGCTAGTCACGGGAGCACCCGACAAAGATGGGAAAAGAAGAAAAGACGTAAAGCAGGAAAAGTGACACCAGAAGAAGACAAGAAGTCACTCAAAACTGAATGACCACGGACTCCAAACCCTTTGAAGTCCGCAAACTCTGCCTATATAAAGGGAGCAAGAGAAACGAAGGAGGGCATCGGCAAAAAACCCAAGTCTACAAAACCCCTCTACCAAAAAATCCACCAAAACCCAAGAGTGTTTGTATATTAGTTCTCAAAATCATTTAAAAAAAAAAAAAAAAAAAAAAATTTGATCCTGTAAGTATTTGGTATCAGAGCCACGTTGCATTGTCTTTTAAGGGGATTTTCTTGCATGAACAGTGCTAAACAGTACCGGCCGGTGAACAGTGTTTTTTGAAACTATTTAGTCGCGTTGTCCACACTCTCATCTTAAGAACAATAGAGTTAGGGACGTAATACGTCGTTGACTGGTTTCCCTGCACTTCCTCATGGCCAATCTTTTCCGATCCCTTATGTCATGGGTACATGAAGCCTCCACTTCAACTGATGGAGCCTCCACCTCTAGAAATCCCCCTGCCATAAAGACTATGTCCATTAAAAATATGCAAAATATAAATTATGAGAATGTTGAACAAGCTGTTGGTAATTGGAACATCCCTAAAGTCCCGTTCAATGAGATTTATGTTTGTAACACTTTTAGTCTTAAAACAGACTATTATATCAAGACTATTGAAAAAACCCTTCCTTTAACTAATGGGCATGAGAACTTCCACCTTATATCCCAGAAAGAGATAGACAGGATTAGGACAAAACAACAATATCACTATCTTCATATAGGATTAGTACAGGTTTCTATAAATGCCCTAGTTCGAGAAAACTTGAATGTTGCAGTTTTAGCATGTCTTCAAGACAATAGGCATCTAAAATTTGCTGATTCTGTTCTAGGGATAGTTGAATCCAGCCTAAGTAATGGACCAGTATTTTTTAATGCCTTTCCTAATTTCTCTGTGTCCTTAGCTGATCCTAACATTTTGGATACTCTTGTCCTGAGGATCCAAACTAATGGTTTCGACCTTACTAATGGCACTTTAAATTTAAACCTGAGTTATAGGGTATATTTCAAGGTTATGAACACCTTATCCCCTAAAAGTAGGGTTCTGATATTAAAGGTATTACTACTTTGCTTCAAACGAACCCTAAAAATAACTCTTTTATCCCCAGACCTTTAAAATGGGATGAGATCAAATTACCTAATTCCTGGACCCTTGAAAATGCTCAGCCTAATAAGCCCTTGGAAAACCTATACCTTAAAGACATTATTGAACAGGAAGAGGGTAATATTGAAGTTCGATTTTCCAATACTGGCCTTCAAAGGACAAGATCTCTTAGGGCCACACCAGTAGTTCAAACAAGGGAACGCTTGACTCCTAGGAGACGCTCTGTTTCCGAAAGGGATAGCCAGTATTCGGCTACTCAAGCTGCTTACTTCCAACCTATAGGGGTTGCATCGGCAGTTTATGATGTTCAATCCGAAGCTCATTCTGAAATGCCATCTGAATATGAACCCGCTGAATCAGACATGCTCACTATAAGTGAAAATGATGACTATGAAATAGATAAAGAGATTATAAAACATGATTTTTATTCTTCAAAAAATGATGATAAAAGAAAATGGTTTTTCAACACTATACCCAAAGAAGAGCAAGGTCCGATTAGAGAACAGTGGTATGACCATATGAGATTTGAACAAAAAACTGTATATTTCTTTGATTGGTTTGAACATACTTATATTCCAATGTTACAGAACATGATCATTGATCTTCCTGAAGAAGACCATGCTATGGTCCTAGAGAAGATCGATAAATATGCCACCAAATGGAGAAACATTAAGAATGAAGAAGTGGAATCTATTCATCCACCGTTTGAAAGAATTAAAGTCACTAATTCCGACATCATAGCCAGCCCTCTTAAGACTACTACAAAGATTGACCCTGGTAGTCCTTTCAAGGCAGAATACTTTATCCAGGTTATGGAGCAAAATAATTTCACCAATGTTGCCTTGAGATCTATAAGTAGCCAAACTGAGAGAATAGAAAAAGCCCTCGCCGAAAATTGTAGCCTTGACAATATTCAAGCCAATGGTCTGCAAAGCCTCCAGGCCTCGACCACCTCGTCCAAAAATATAGTAAAAAAAACTGAAAAACCAATATTCATTCCTCAACAAAATCTTGAGAAAGGGATAAAGTTCAAAGAAAGACACTCTGAAGAATTGTTGATTAAATTATCTGAGAGACTGGAAAAATTATCCATCAATAACCTCAATGATGAGTCCTCTTGTGAAGAAAATTCCCAAGAAGACATTGAGGATGGCAGCATATCTGAAAGCCTTCCTGATCATTCTGATATTGAGATCAATAAGCTCGGGACTGTAACTCAGACCTCGAGAACAAAGAATTTCTATAGAAGACCAACTCCTGTTGATGTCCAAATAGAAGAGAATAATGATATTACTCTTACTACTTCCTATGATGGAAAATCTCTCGTAGAATGGAATCTTGATGGCATGTCTGAATATCAGGTCAGCCAATTATGTCATTCTATGCTTATTTATGCTAATGCCTGTAGGATACAAGGTAATAGTGATAAACATATTACTGATATGATAACCACATCATTCATGGGGCAATTAAGGGGTTGGTGGGACAACTTCATTACCCCTGACCAAAGACGTGCTATTTATACAGCCGTAAAAACTGATCCCAATGGGAGACCTGAGCCCGATATTGTCACCACACTAGTTCTCACTATATTTAAACATTTTATTGGCAGCCATAGTGACACTGCTGACAGAATTAGAGAACAACTTATAAACCTTAGGTGTCCAACCTTATCTGATTTTAGGTGGTATAAGGACACGTTTTTATCACAAATTTATAGAATAGATAACTCAAACAATGACTTTTGGAAAGAGAAATTTGTCTCTGGGCTACCCAAGCTCTTCGCCGAAAGAGTCAGAAATAACCTCCGTCAAGAATTTGGGGGACATATCCCTTACTCCGTTATAACATTCGGAGAACTCATACAAAAAATAAACTTGATAGGTCTGGCCCTTTGCAATGATCTAAAGATAAAGAATCAGCTCAAGAATCAACATTTGACTTCCAAAAGGGAACTTGGAGACTTCTGTTACCAATTCGGGTATCAGAAGGAAGACATTAAGAATCCTTCCAAGTCTCGAAAAAGGAATACCAAGCATTCTTATAATAAAAAACCACTTGAGAGACAATATTATAAAACAAATAGAGCCCCTGCTCAAAAAACTAGAAAGCGGTTCTCCAAAAGGAAACCCAACACCTCTAATCCTCCTACCTGCTTTAAATGCAAGCAGAAAGGCCATTATGCCAATAAATGCTTTAGTAGCAAACCAAAAAATAAAAAGGAATCCATTCATAACTTAGAAGAACAGAATTCTGATTCTGAAAGTTGTAGCTGTAACTGTTGTGACCCTGAATCCTATGATTCATCGTCAGATACAGATGGCTTGATGGTCCTTTCGGTCCAAGAACAATTTATTTTAGATACTATTGACTCCATCGAGAATCCTGTCGAAAAGAAACGACAGTTAGAAAGATATATTAGCCTGATAAAAACTCCTGTCAGTCAAGCCCAAGATGATAACAAAGAAAAATATTCCTATAAGGAGATAATTCAAAGATTAGAATCCGAAAAACCCAAAAAAGTGACTATAGGGGAATTAAGAAAAGAACAAATTGATATGAAAAAAGAAATCAAGGACCTTAGAGACAGGGTTACATACCTTGAAGCCATCCCTAGATTGGGAAAACCCGCCGAGAATTCTGATAATGAAGAATCTGTCAGGGATCAACCTGAAGAGGAAGAAGAATTTATTAGCTCTCTCGAAAAATATACAAAACAAAAATGGAATGTTGAAGTCCTCCTGAAAATTAAAACATTTTCTCTAAAATATAAGGCCCTTATTGACACCGGGGCTGATATGAACTGCATTCGTGAAGGATTGATCCCTTCAAGATACTTTGAAAAGACAACCCATGGTATTAATACTGCCAATGGGGAAAGTCTTAAGATTAATTATAAAATACCCGAAGTACATGTTTGTAATAAAGGATCATGTTTAAAAACATCGTTCCTTTTGGTGAAAGATCTTCGTCAGGGTGTTATCCTTGGAACCCCCTTTATAAATATGATAAAACCCTTTTCGGTCGATACTGAGGGTATTCATGCAACTCAAAATGGCAAAAATATCTTATACAAATTTTGTACTACACCAAAGCTATCTTTTCTCAACCAGCTCAGGCAGGCCCTGGAATATAAAGAAAAGTTTATTAATGAACTCTCTGAAGAGATCAGGATTCAAAAGACATCTGAACAAATCGGTAGTCCTATTTTCCAAAAGAAGGTCTCTGATTTTCAAAAGACTATTGAAAATGAGGCCTGCTCAGATCTGCCCTCTGCCTTCTGGCATAGGAAAAAACACATGGTGAGCCTACCATACATCAAAGACTTTAATGAAGAGAAAATCCCCACAAAAGCCAGGCCCATCCAAATGAATAATAGACTCCTAGAAATTTGCAAGGAGGAAATATCTCAATTACTTATCAAAAATCTTATTAGGAAGAGCTCTTCACCTTGGAGCTGTGCGGCTTTCTATGTAGAAAAAGCTGCAGAATTAGAAAGGGGAGTGCCAAGGCTTGTCATAAATTATAAGCCATTAAATAAGGTACTCCAGTGGATTAGGTATCCTATCCCCAATAAGCAAGATCTGATCAAAAGAGTCTATAATTCCAAGATTTTTTCCAAGTTTGACCTTAAATCAGGATTCTGGCAAATCCAGATTAAAGAAGAAGATAGATACAAGACCGCCTTTACAGTACCGTTTGGGCATTATGAGTGGAATGTTTTACCGTTTGGGTTAAAGAATGCACCCTCGGAATTTCAAAACATAATGAATGAAATATTTAATCCTTATGGATCCTTTTCCATTGTTTATATCGATGATGTGCTGATATTTTCTGAGAACATAGATAAGCATTGGAAGCATCTTAATATCTTCCTTAGAATTGTAAAACAAAATGGTCTGGTGGTATCAGCCAAGAAGATAAAACTCTTCCAAACCACAGTTCAATTTTTAGGATATAAAATCTCTGGGAATGATATTACACCCATAAAAAGGGTAATAGATTTTGCAGATAAATTTCCAGATAGCATAAAAGATAAGAAACAACTTCAAAGGTTTCTTGGTTGTCTTAACTACGTATCAGACTTTTATAAAAATATAGCTCTGGACAGGAAACTGTTGTCCAACAGACTGAAGAAAAACCCTACACCTTGGACCATAGAACATACCCATGCCGTCCAAAGGATTAAAGAAAAGGTAAAACAGTTGCCATGCTTGAATATAGCAAGCCCCAATGCACCAAAGATTATAGAAACTGATGCCTCTGACATTGGATATGGAGGGATACTAAAACAGAGGATTGACAACAAAGAACAATTAGTAAGGTTTACTTCGGGAACATGGAATGAAGCTCAAAGAAAATATTCCACTATAAAAAAGGAAATCCTAGCTATAGTTAACTGCATAACAAAATTCCAAGGGGACATTTTAAACCAAAAATTCCTCTTAAGAATAGATTGCAGCTCTGCAAAATATGTTCTTGAAAAAGATGTTAAAAATCTTGCATCAAAACAGATTTTTGCCAGATGGCAAGCATTACTAGGAATCTATGATTTTGACATAGAATACATTAAAGGAGACTTTAATAGTCTTCCTGATA
>JAUJYO010000163.1:0-25000 GCA_030737845.1 Acorus calamus | reverse complement strand
TCTAATGAATCAAATAGTTTCATTCATAAAAATATAATTTTTTTTAATTATACATCTCAACAATGAGTAAAAATAACTAACAAGATAAGAAACGTATCAGTATAACTGCATTTCGGACAGTAAAAAGTAAACTCCATGCCTTTTTTAACCACATCAGCCCTTTATAATGCAAAGCTTGCTGCAACCAAATCAAGAAGAAAACAAAAAAGTCACCCCAAAAGGATGGCAGATATTTTAATCCTGACCTTCACCCTCACCCTCCTCTCCCTCTGCCTCCTCCTCCTCCTCCTCTTCCTCTCCAACTCCCACAAAACCAAACTCCCCCCGGGCCCAAAACCATGGCCCATCCTCGGCAACCTCCCCGACTTCCTCCCCCACGGCGGCCGCCTCCACCGCTTCCTCTCCGACCTCTCCCGCCTCCACGGCCCCCTCCTCACCCTCCGCCGGGGCTCCTCCCCCCTCTTCGTCGCCTCCACCCCTTCCTCCGCCTCCGCCGTCCTCCGCACCCACGACCGCTCCCTCTGCAGCCGCCACGTCCCCGCCGCCTTCCGCTTCCCGGCCTACACCCCCTCCACCTTCATCTGGTCCACCACCCTCGACGAGCGCTGGAGGTCCGTGCGCTCCCTCTGCAAGTCCGAGCTCTTCTCTTCGAAGGCGCTCGACGCGGGGTCCGCGGAGAGGGAGCGCCTCGCGGCGCGGATGGTGGAGGGCGTGCGCGGGAGAGCGGGCGCGCGCGTGGACGTGCGGGAGGCGGTGGTGAAGGTGGTGTACCGCATGGTCAGGGAGATAGTGCTGTCGGCGGATGTGTTGGAGAGGGCGCCGTTTTTGAGGGAGCAGGTGGCGCGGGCGATGGAGCTTGCGGTGACGCCCAATTTGGAGGACCTTTGGCCGCGGGTGTTCGGGGGGCTTGACTTGCAGGGGCTGAGGAGGGAGACGGTGGGGCAGCTCGAGAGGATGTATCGGGTTTGGGATGATATGATTGCGGAGAGGCGGAGGGCGGCGGAGGATGAAGCGACGAAGAAGCAGGACTTCTTCGCGGCCCTGCTCCGGTCCGGGTTCGATGACGCCCAGATCAAGGCATTGTTTTCGGTGCGTGCGCTCTCTCTCTCTCTCTCTCTCTTTTTAATCTCATTGTCGTCACAGTCACAAAATTCGGGTATGATTTGTTCAATAAAACATGTGTGCATTCGAATGTCATAAATGAAATAATAGGAAGATTAAAAACATTCAACCCCCCTCCGTCTACAACTCCCAGTCATTTTGATTTTTTATAAAGGATATACTCGTTTAATTATGTACATATTATTATGAAGATTGAGTATATATACCTAGATAACTAGATAAATTAGTATAATTTAAAAAAAAAAAAAAATTTCTTTAAATATTCCACGTGCTGCATTCTTAGAGTAGTGGATTTACTTTACTAGCTGGGAGACTGTCCGGATTGCAGATATGGCTGCAAAATAAATTGAGTGTCTCGATGCCCAAAATAAGGATAAACATAGTATAATAAACTATTTTAATTTAAAGATGTCATTACATTATGTGTGATATTACACAATTTTTTTTCCAGGTTCAATTACAGTCTCATATGCATCGATAGAAAATCACTAAAATATATATTTACATTAACAAGACATATGTTTCGATAGATATTTTTCATATTATATATAAATACAACTACGCAATTCATTAAAGTATATTATTCATTTTTTATAAAAACATATATGATGAGTTATATTATTTTTACAAAATTTAAAACGTGTAGATTGAAATTGGAGCCGGAAAATGGACTGTAAATAACATTATTTTTACATTTTTTATTCCTTTAACCATGGTATAGGATACTTCCCCTTTTATGGGATCTAGTTTAAATCTTGTCGTTTGGAAAACTGAATAATCATGTCTATGGTCCTCTAAGCTGATTTTGTAAACTTATTCTGGTTTCATGGCCTCGGTACCCTTCACATCAGGGATTTTGAAGCCTAACTGGGCACTTATACCGAAAAAACAGAAAGATGTTGTTATGTTTTTAATACTAGTAAGTTCAAAATTTTATAAAAAAAATTTGGCTTTGGCTTAGAAGGGTATCCAATTGTTAGAACTTTTTGGAACATTCATCAAGTTCAGAGTACTTTGTAACTATGATCGCGTTCACCTGTTTCATATGCTTCACGCAGGATTTGTTCGCGGCAGGGGTGGACACGACGACGGCGTCGATTGAGTGGACCCTATCAGAGCTTGTTAAGAACGCCTGCGCTATGGCACAGGTGAAGCAAGAACTGGATGCGGTAGTGGGGAAGCACAATCAGGTCAGAGAGTCACACCTCCCGGAGCTTGCGTACCTCAACGCGTGCATCAAGGAGAGCCTCCGCCTCCACCCCCCGGTGCCACTGCTCCTCCCGCACCAATCGGAGGAGGAGGACTGCGAGGTCATGGGGCACGTCATACCGAAGGGGTGCGGGGTGATGGTGAATGTGTGGGCGATTGGGAGGGACCCCGACGCGTGGGGGCACGCCTCGGATGAGTTTCGTCCGGAGAGGTTCATCGACCACCACGACGATTGCGGGGTGGATTTCAAAGGGAGCCATTTCAAGTTCTTGCCGTTTGGGAGCGGGCGGAGGGCCTGCGTGGGGATGCCACTCGGGCATCGAATGATCCAGCTTGTGGTTGCTTCTTTGGTGCATAATTTCGATTGGGGTCTCCCGGATGGAGGGAGGCTGATCAGCTTGACATGGATGATTGGTTTGAATTGACACTGGAGAGGAAGAGACCTCTTGTTCTCATTCCCTCATGAAGTTGGTGCTTGTTAGTTAATAAAGATGATTGTTCTGCATTGTTACTGAATTCATCATGTATTATTAGTTATTAGTCTAGATGGACATGTTTGTTTCAGGTGAGTTCTTTTGCTTTGTTGTTGATTGTGATTAGTATGCTATTTTTAGAATTGCTTCACTGAGTTTTCAGTGTTTGAAATATGTTATGAAAACTTATTCAGAATTCAGCAAGTCTTAAATTGTCTCTTTATGAATAGCACTCCAATTTTATGGGGCAGACCATATTTTTATGAAGATCAAATCAAGTAAACACTTGGCACTTGAAGAGAGTGTACACTGTAGACAGATAGGGAGAGTAAATTATATTTGTTCTTGAAAGGCAAAGCAATTACATGATTTTACAAAAGAATGGCTCTCAGAAGAGCTGCTTCTGCCAATATCATCTCACATTGAAAAAAAAAAGTAACAGACACAACAACTGAAGAAAGTCTTCTTAAAACACATATGGTAATCAATGACATCAATGTTGACAATAAACAAATACAGATGTACAAAAGAATTCAAACACGACTAACTAAACAGAATCTGATATGTTTCACCATCAAACAAAAAAAAGAATCAAAGAATACCAACAAAAAAGAATACATATTCAGAGATGTCAATACAAAATATTGAATGAAAGAATGAACTAAAAAAGAATATGTTTTTCCCCTACCTAGAACTAAAAACATATACCTATCTTTTTTTGTCATGCTTTGGGTAGTAAATCTATACCTGAGCATCTGTAAACGAAGAAGGCGGCGATGAAGAACCGCCCGCAGCAACATCAACGGGCGCCCACGCCGAAACCGTATAGAGTGACTGATCCATCCAATTCAGTGTTAGTCCTTCATCTCCACCTCGCCTTTCAACGCTGTAATTCTCGCCCGAAAACATCCTCAACAACATCCTGCTCTGCACCTCCTCCCTCTCCCCGATCCCGATGTTCCTAAACCCTCCTCCGCCCATCAATCGCCTCCACTTCTCGAACTCCTCGTGCCTCTCGACCCTCTCCCTCCCCCCGCTCGCCACGATGTCCCTAATCTCCCTCGCAAACATCTCTTCTATGATGATCCTGGCCGGGTTTTCCGTCATGGGCAGGCTCGAATGCACCGAATCGAAGATCGCCGAGTAGTACTTGAGGGAGCTCAAGATCCTCCCCTCCCACCTCTGCTCATTGTGCTTGGCTTCCTGTTCCGCAACTAGTACGATCGTCGGGTTCACGCTCTTTATCAGCCCGAACAAGTCCCGCAGAGCCCCGCCTTCACCGTCGTCGAGCACCTTGTGTAGTTGTAGCACGCAATTCACCGCCACGCACTCCCCCTCCTTCACGTGGAGCATCCAAAGCCGCACGTCCTCGATGCGGTCGACGACCGGGTGGAACTCAAATGCGAGGTTCATCGCCCCCGCGAGCCCCGCAAGGCGTGCCCCCGTGTCGTGGAGCTCGTGCTTCGACTCCCCGATCCCCGTGATCCTGACGTGGCTCGGCGGGTTCGGCCTCGATGCGAGGCTCTGGAAGAGCCCCGGCCACTGCAACCCCTGCTTGATGTCGAAGTCTATGATGTGGATCCTGTCCTTCCCTTCGAAGGCCCTCAAAAGCCTCTCGTTCACCGTGAAATGCAAGAACCTCGGTATCGGATTCACGTGGTTGAGGAGGCGGAGGGCGGTGGCGGTGGCGGTGGCGGTGGAGGACTTGTCGAGGTCTCGGGGAGGCGCGATTCGGAATACATGCGGCCAAAGCCTCGCGACGCGGAGGGCTAATGCTTCGGTGAAGTAGGCCACGACGCGGTGGATCGGGGAGGCGCCGGTGGGGGCGGCGAGCTCGCCTAGCCGGGCCAAGTAGTAGTTGACGGCGGCGTGGTTACCGGACCCGATCGAGTCCACGCACGCCACGAGGAGGCTCACTAGCTCGAGCCCCTGCTGTTCGAGGTGGGGCACGCCATCGTCGCCGCCCGGGGCGGTGGAGGGGCACGGATTCCGGGAGGACCCGTTGTTCCTCGGTCTTTCGTTCTCCGAATCCCCCGTGTCGGCTGCGGAGGAGCTCGAGGTGGCCGAATGCGCCGCCACTCCCTCGACTCTGCTTGAACCGACCACCTTGTCCTCCGCATCGGCTAAGTGGGTCACGACCGATCCGACCCAAATGTCGTCTGCGGTGGTCGATGTGGGCGGCGGGGCCGGCTCGAGGGGTTCGGAGAACCAGAAATCGCCGGCGCCCAATTGGGTCAGTCTCTTCCTCTTCACGCGGGCTATGCACGACTCGTCGGATGAGTTGTACTCGCAGAACCTCTTCAAGCTCCTCCTCTGCTGCTCCTCCTCCTCTTCTTCCTCTCCTTTCTTCCAAAACCCGTATTCATGCGCGGCGGAGGTGGTGGTGATCAAGGGTGCCGGGCGTCTCGGGTTCTGTCGGAGGGAAAGACTACTTGGTTTGGTTGGCTCGATTGGGTTCTCGATGGAGACACCAATGGGTCTCCGTGGGAAGTTGTTGCAGGGCAAGTCTAGTCTTTGGGTGCTCATTTTCACGGATGATTCACTGATCAAATGCTGGTGGTGGTGGTTGTGGTGGTGGTGCCTCGGCGACAGAAGCGTCGATGAACACCCCGCCAACATCCTCTAAATCTCTCTCTCTCTATCAATCTCTCTCTCTCTCTCTCCCTCTGTGTCTCTGTCTGTCTATCTCTCTGTTTTACTAATTTTTTGGAGAGTCTGTTCTGTTAGAGTTTTTATGAATCAATTTGTATGGAGTCTTGTTTGTTTGGGAAAGAATAAAATGCAATTGAAAAGAGAGAGGAAGAATTATAGACACTGATTTTGTAAGATACGAAAACTATATGTGTGTGAAAGAATGGGCTATAGAAATCCTGTAATTTTAAAAGATTGGGTTTATATGTAGTTAGAAATCGAAAGAGAGAATGCGAAGATCGGGAGAAGAATAAATAATGAATCAAAAGAATAGTTAGAACAAATAAATTCTTAAACTTAAAACATGGTTTGCTAGTGAAAAAAACATTCAAAGAGAACACTTACTCTTCCTGAAAAACGTTTCTCCAGCTTAAGAAGCACGTATGAACTCAGGAGAACCAGGACCCATTTGAAGCTGGTGGAGTTCATGTAAAGTTTGTCAGCAAAAACACCAGACGGGACCTTCTGTTCCTCCATGAGAGCTTACTTTGCTTCTCTTCTAGAGAAACCCAAATCCCAAAAGTCATTCAAACATGCAAGAAAACTATTTGGGTTGATTTTTCAAAAACACATATAGAGATTTGGAACCCTAACAACCCTAAAAAAAGAAAACCTAGCTAAGCTCTCCTTGTGTCTTCTAGGGCTGCTAGAACTATTACTACTACTTCCATGGTTTTAGCTATCTTGGTAAGCTATGGATTATGTTTGGACACTTTCGGCCATTAAACACTGTGATTCGGGTGGGAGGGAATAAGATGGTACTATTAAGGGTGGATCGTTGGATTCGTATCGGACGGCTGGGATGGAAGTCAAGATGACCGTTGTGGGGGTCAATGTGACCGTTGGTTGTACGGGGAGGGTTTTTTTTTCTTTCAATTTAAGTGTACTATGTCTGAGGTCCAGCAGAAACAGATCACGTGAGGGACACGTGGCGGATGCAGAGCGTCACCCCTCCTGTTTTTACGTGACCGTTGGCCAAATCCGCACGTGCGTTGTGCTGGTCGTGGGGGTGGGTGAGATCACAACTTTTGGACGGTCAGGATTTTTAGTATTAGAGCATCTCCAATATATATGTTAACTAACATGTTAGTGTCATATTGTTACATAACATATTAAAATATTGCTCCAATTGAGATATTAAAATGAAGCTAAATGTGAATCCCACGTGTCAGGTGTTATCTTTCAAGCTAACTGTAGCTAGTGATTTAGCTAATGTGAACCCCACCTGATAGTTTTTATTAAAAAATTAAAAAAAACATTTGACACGTGTCATGTGTTATCTTTCAAGCTAACTGTAGCTAGTGATTTGGCTAATGTGAGCCCCACCTGATAGTTTTCCTTAAAGAATTAAAAAAAAAACATTTGAGAGGTTGAATGGGTGGAAAGGTGAGGCCCACTATTATTTTAGCTGGGTTATTTAACTAGTCCATTGGAGTAACAACATCTTACTAAATATGAATGTAGAAAATAAGTGTGTAGTTGAAATATAAAATGTTGACATGATATTTTAACATCTTGTTTAGCTAACATATCCATCGAAGATGCTCTTACACGTAAGATAACAAGGTTACACTAGTCCCCTCTCGATGGGTCTGGTGTACTTTTTATATGCTATTGAGAGAAACACTAGATATCTCTACTACCAGTCCCTCTCGATGGTTTTTTAGTAGGTCAAGTTTTTGTTTGCTTGTTTCATTGTATTTTCCTGCTTTGAAGATTCTCTTTCTTGATCAATTAAGGTCAAATGCTTATCATTTTTTTCAAAAAAAAAATTAACAAGGTTACACATGAGATCCAAATAATTATATCTTATTTAAACACGAAGGATAATTTTATTTTTATTTTTTTGTATTAAAGGCTCTGGAGGAAGTACAAGTCCTTGAAACATACAACAACAAGCCCATATGAGGCCTTACAACAAACTAGGCTACTGCTCATAAAACCAAACCCAATTAGGTTGTTATACTGGGCCACTGCCCATGAAATACTAAGCCCAACATGGTTGTTCATCCACTTTTTAACTCCGTGATTATAAAAGTAGGAAAAAGATACACATTGCAACCCGTTTTGCAATCTAATTTGTTTCTTATTTTTATAAAATTATACATTCATCATTTGAAGTACATGCTGTTATATAAAATGATGTATATATTAAGATACATTAATGTATTTTTTCATGATAAAAAAAAATTTAGGTCATATATATACGCTATACTGCTTTATCATAACGTATGAGCTGGAAAACGGGCTGCAATGAAGGGACACGTGTATCAGCGCTTATAAGAGTATGTGTTAGTATTGTATTTTAATTTAAGTTCATTTATTCTATATTTCTTGAAATTTTAATACAAGAACTCAAGTCTCCATCCCACTCGGTTTTTTTCTGATTCGTCTCGATATCTTCGTAGTTCATTATCTCAATTAGTATTTTATGTCTAAATATTTCAATTGTTTGAGAAATATTTGCATCAATGTGTAGAGTATTTTTTCCTAGCCCAATCAACATTTGTCATGTGTTTATCGTGGGTCAATTCTCAGATATCACATATTGATATCTGTATTGACTGTTTACTGCCACCTACAACTCCTTGTTGACCGACACGTCTTCAGCAAGGAAGCCCATCTGTTTCATGACAACCAAAAAACACAATCAAAGCTTACCGGATTCCTCCTACATTAAAACCAGACAATGAGTCTAATAAAAATTCCTCTTATTGTTAGGTTATACAATACTAAACCATGGGTTTAACCTCACTTCACTCTCACCCCTCATTGAATCTATTGGGCTCTTATCCTCTTGTCCAACCCAACTGCCCTCATTGAATCTATTGGGCTATTATCCTCATGTTCCGATGGCTCATCACAGATTAGAGACACCATATAGCGAGAGTGGGGGAAGTCCGATTCCGAGATGGATACATAAGAATCACGGAATGAGTGAGCGAGAGGGGAGCTCACAGCCAGTTAGAGCTCTCTTCTAACCCAAGACCTAGAGTTTTCCTTTATGCTCATGATTTTTCATTTCTTTTGTGATTTGTTTGTTCTCTATTCTCCCTCATTTCAGATTTTGTAATTCGAATTCATATATGAAATCGGATAGCAAACATCTACCTTTTTTCAAAAAAAAAAAAAAACACTCTCTCATGAGACCATACTTCCTCGTGTATGGTTTAGAGTCTGATCCACCGCATAGCCTGAGATAAATTTATTTTTATTTTTTACTATGGTTGAAATATTAAATTTAATGAAATATATTCTTCATATCTTATCCTTATTTTTGGTCATGTAAGATTTTTATTTTTATTTTTATTTTAAAAATGGTTGACAACATCACATCCATACTAACTGAGGTATAAATTGATATTTTCACCTCAATTCAAATATTGTCTATTTTACTAAATAAAATAAAGATGACAAATTTTCAAAAAAAATTAATTAATTGAGATGTGTTGCTAGTCTTAAATACTGTCTGTTAAAGTTTGGTATGTGCTTGACACAGTGGATAAAGACATCCCTCTTTTTAAGGGGGGATGCATGATCGAGACCTGCCTATGACAGAAGAAAAAAAATGTAGTCTACAGCCCTTTAGGGTTGGGTATCATGGCTTTAAGCTCATTGTCTTCTCTGGGGCCTTGTTGGCCTATCTTTAATTTAATAATAGTTTATTGTACTTGTTATAATGTTATAAGTGAGGACTTTCGCTCTGTATGGGGGTCTTTATGTACCCAAAAAAAAAAATACCGTCTGTTAAAATGTGATGATGATCCTTGTTAGGTAGAGATGTAGAATATGTTAGGCCCTTCAAATGTGATGTTCACTGTTCACATGTTTTCTTGTATTGAAATATGTTCATGTTCACTGTTAAAATGCGATGATAATCCTTGTTAGCTAGAATTGTAGAAGCAGGGCTTGGCACACTTTTAGATAACTGATGGGTCAAGTGTATATTTGGATAGAAACCTATCCGAAGATCATGGTTCAATACAAGGGTGGTTCTATTTGGACCCTTCTAAATTATAAATAAGTCTCCCTTAACTAAATTTTATTACTAAAGATTCATTTAGTTTTTTTAATAAATACACCCTCTAATAAGTAAGTCCACCTAACTTTTAGGTAAAATTTTTAATTAACATTCTTTTAATAAGTATTCGCCCATCTCAAGAGCAGGAGAAGATTTTTTTTTACTTTGTGATTGGGCATGACTTTTTCTTCACCAAATAATAAGGTACATAGTTTATCTAGGGTTTCTATTGATATTGGTTTGTGTAAAGGGTTTGCATTTTTATTTTTTTTAAGGTATAGAGTTTTGAGCATTCATGTGAATTTGTGCATGAACAATAGATTCTCATATTCCTTTTATATTTACATTATTATTTTTTTATCATAATCCTCTAAAGGTGAGAAATAAGGTTTGATGTAAGAAGAGTTTATTTATTGTTTGAATATGAGTTCAATATATGAGGGACTTATAAATTAAATTATAAAAATATGATATGCTTACTTATTTAGAGAGACTCAAACAAAACCACTCTTGCTACAAACCATAGTTTTATTTATGGCGTCTAACGTTACAAATGAGCCTAAACAGTGGTCTTGTGTCTAGATGGGCCGAGGGCGCCTAGATGCCTATAGGCCAAAAGCACCTGCATAAGACATGGCCGGAACTATGACACAAACCATTCACTTGTTAGATTTCATTATTATTATTATGATATGTCCAGCTACAAACATATTTGTAGTTCATACCATTTTTTTATTTTTTTAATTATATACTATTTCATTAAAATATATATCGTTATATAATGAAATACATATTGAGATGATATGATAATGTTTTTTTATTTTGAAAAATTAAAAATTATAATAGAACCTTATATACATTATCATAGTGTATAAGGCTGCAAATCAAACCGCAAAATGGACTAAGTATATCAAGGCCCTTTTTCTTCAATGTCTAAAAACACCATCATTATTTCCAAAAACTCCTAGATGCATGGTACACCATCTGCATTTTTTTTTTTTTTTTTGGATCTAAGCATTTCTTAAAATATTGAGTACTGTTACATAGTTTTTTTTTTTAACCCCAATTCAAATCTTATATGCATTGATAGAAAATCAACGGAACAAATACTCACATCAACGGGGTATATATTTCGATAATTTTTTAATATTTTCTATAAATGTATTTATACAATTTATTGAAGTACGTGTTTCATTTATTATAAAAACATATACTTAATTAGAGAGTAATATCATTTTTAAAATATACAAAACACATGAATACTAAAAAAAGATTTCACGTAACATTGTCCTGTCACTTGTTCCTCGAGTGCTCATTTGCATGTCAGCTTTGGCGGAGACTCAAGTTGGCGACGGGGCTGCCGGACAATCGAGGATTCTTGAACGACTTATGGATGGCAAGTAACAGATGAGGCAAAAGGGGGACAAAAATGCTTCCGGGAAGATCACTCAGTCATACATCCATGCAGTGGTGTGGACCATTTGGCTTGCCCGGAATCACCGAATTTTTTAGGACACAAATGTATACATAGAGAATCTATGGGAGTCGGTGTTGACTTATATAAAAAATTGGGGGACTGTGTATGTCAGGGGGAAAATCATGATTGAGGAGTAGTCCTTGGTGTGAATTATTGATTTTGTTTGCTTTATTTTCTTGGTAGATTTTTTTTTTGGTGGGTAAATTTTTTATTTATTTTTATCTTGATCAAATCTTCTCCTATCAGCAGGCGGTAAGACTCGAATCCAAGTCTTCTTACTAAAGAGGGAGTATCTCTCCCATCCTACCAAGAGGAGGTTCAGTAAAATTAGGTTGCATTCGGTAAAATAAAATTCGATAAAATTCTTGATAGATTCATTCTTTACCTTTCTCTGTTTTGGACATGTCCGTTTTTATTTTGAAATAAAATTAGATTGCATGACTATCATTTAGTATAAAAAGTATAAAAAAAAAACTGATATAGACTTTCAATTTTCAAACAATGTGTTATTTTTTATTTTTTTTTGCTGAATAAAAAAAGAATATTTCATTACTGTAGAGAGTAGTTACAAAGCATCAATATTAAGAAGATGTACAAAAAGATTTACAAGTAGAACACTATAAACAAAACAGAGTCAATCTGTTAGCAAGAAGTCCAACCAAGACGAACCATAAGCCACTGATGAACCAACTGTTAATTCAAAATGAGTCCATATCTGAACAGAGACCAGTTGAGAGCAAGATACCAACCAGTAGGATCTAGCATCCGCATGTGGTTCCATTGCCCAATCACTTGGTGCGCAACCGAGTGTACATAGTCCCTCTCGCATCATTAGCAATTAATATCTTTAATTCTTTCCATACCTGAAGTGGAGCAAAAACTGAGGATCAGCTGATGAACCAGCTGCTAGGAGGTCAGCAACCGGGTTACCCTCTGGCAGAACAATGTGTTATTTGATATATGGTTCTCGTACCAAACCATAATATGATGTCATGACAGTAACTTCAGTTGGTCTGTACATAAATGCATCAAACGAACTACTGTTGTTGGGATGTTGATTTTCCTTCTGTCATTTTGGCTTTTAATGTGATGTGTGTGTGTATAATGTCTCATGTATGTGATTCATGATTGTGAGTTTTTATTTTATTTTCTTAATTTTGGTTTGTTTTAGAAATTAATTAGGGGTTCATGTGTCACCCGTATATTATTTTTAGGTCCCTGAAAATTTTTAAGTTTTTTTTAGATTTTTAAGGCGGTAAAAAATTATCTTTAAGCCCCTCCAGTCAGATGTTATTTAAAAATCTAAAAAGTATCATCGCTCAATTATGCAAAAGTTAACAACGTACAAGGAAGAATTAACATTTTATGCGAATGTTAACAATGTTCAGGGGAGTGTAAACAGTGTACATGAAATATTTAACAATGTAATGAGAGTGTTAATAGTGTATATGAGATATTTAACAATGTATTGGGAGTGTTCACAATGTACTAAAATGATTGAGCGAGACATTTTTAATATTTTTGAATAACATCGGGTTGGAGGGATCTAAAGATAATTTTTCATCATTTAAGAACAAAAAAAGAAACTTAAAAAACCCCAAAGACCTAAAAAGAATAGATGGGTAACTACATAAACCCCTAATTAATCTCTCTCTCTCTCTCTCTCTCTCTCTCTCTCTTTGTGGAGACCCACATATACACATATACATAGAGCACAGCATCTCTTAGATTCATAAAACTCCAAAGCTGGTGGGTTGCACGTCCTCTCGCCCAGCGAGGTGGAAAAGATGCACTCATCCGGTCATCCCTAGTGGGTGGACGGTCCAGGTTCGATCCCGGTGTACCCCTCTTTTAGGGGAGTTTCTGTTGGGCTCTAGGGCTTTGTGTCTTGTGTAGGGCCTTGTTTACCGACAAATGATGATGATGATGATGATGGTGAGTTGTCCCATGGTTTTTCATTTTCCCGCACGTGCGTGGAACTGACTCAGTCAATAAATACTTAAGACGCGTATCTTTTGATTGGTGGTCAATGCTATGGTTGGGAGAAGTTTCAATGCATTTGGAGAGGGAGGTGAGAAATTTCAATGCAATGGCAGCCGTAGATTAGGAAGGAAAAAAACATTCAGAAATTATTTAGATCTTTTAAAAAAAATATAATTTATAATATATGTTAAATATAATCATATAGCAGGTCTACATTACCTTAAAAAAATAAATTTCAGATTTTTTTAGATACACAATATTATATATTAATATATATGTATATAAAAAGCAGTTTATTGATGTGGGTGGGGTCTACTCAGGCACACTTTGCTTCGCTGTTCCTCACCTCACACGTGACAACAGACCCCCATATATCACCCAGAGACTTTGGCACGCACACTCAGTCATGGCCGGCCCAATCTGAGGTGAATCTCTCACTCATCTCTCTTTCTTTGCAAATTCAGTGAGGTTTTCATGTTGGGTACTTTTGTTTTTCCATGTAATCCATGAAGAGCTTTAATTTGAGTAGATCTTGTGTGGTTTCTGTTGTATTTGCACTGAATGAAACCAACCCAACTGATTTTCATGATGTTTTGTTTTCTTAGGGAAGATTATCATAAGTTTCAGTTCACTTTATTCAAAAAAATATATATATATCTTTAAAATTCTCTTTTCTTTTTTTTTTGTCTTTATAGTCTGTGCAATTAAGAATTCAGTGATCCAATTCATCTGTTGGAGCATTTTGTATTCTTTCTTCATATATTGGTCATGTAGAATTCATGGTTTTCAAGAGGGACCATTTGTTCACTATTAAAGGCGTTTTGAAATTGGAAACTTTCTCTGTATTTGTGAACCCAATATTCACACACAGTAGAACAGTCCTTTAGATTTTATTATTTGATTTGGTTTGATAAAAGAAGAATAACAGAGTAGTTTCAATGTAAATATGCTGTATTCCTCCCTAAGGATCTTATTCTGTGTTCTCTCAAATTTTGGAATAGGAAGAGGTCTTATTTAAGTCTTCTCGACGGTCATCATGAGGATGGAGACTGTTGAGATCCGGCCCAATGGGGGGCAGCAGGTGGAAGTCCATTTTATGAACTCCGGCGTCCCTGGCGTTGTTCAAGAGAGTTTTCAGGGATATTACATTGATCACGACGATCTTGCTCTTGCAGAAGTTCTCCAGGACCAGGTGAGGTTCTGTTTGATTAGTTAAGCATGTCACATACTGAAACTCCGGTCTTGCAACTACACTTGATTCAAGATATATGAGTGATTGGATTCGTGAAGAAGTGCATATATTTTTGTTGGTGCTTGCTTGACATTGAAGTTTAAAAATATCTATTTGCTTCTAACAGAAAGGCACGATTTTAAACGTGTACCTATGATATTTCTGTTGACATGGGTCTTGCAAGTTGCAACTACACTTGATTCAGGATATATGAGTGATTGGATTCGTGAAGAAGTGCATATATTTTTGTCGGTGCTTGCTTGACTTTGAAGTTTAAAAATATCTATTTGCTTCTAACAGAAAGGCACGATTTTAAACGTGTACCTATGACATTTCTTTTGACATGATTATCATAAATGATAGTTTAGAAAAATAAATGTAACTGTAGATTCGATGTTGATTGGCTGATCAGTAAGGAGTACTTATGTTAAATGACGTGCTATTCTAGATGGCATTTCCAAATGTGTTCCATAATAAAATGTTGATAATGCTTGTTGTGAAATTTATGTACAAATTGTGAAGATGAGGTGTTTGCTAGGAAAATTATATCAAGAAACAGATGTTGAAGTTTCGCAATATCATGACTGAATTTTGTGTGCAAGATCTAATTTGCAATCCTGAGCCTTACTAATTTGTCAAGGTAAAGTTGAAAGCGAAGATATTTAAAGTGGTGTAAGATGTCATATAGTTGATGTCAATTAGATTGTGCCTTTGGCTTGATTATTTTCTGTTTACATGTTATTATTTTCGTTCATACTACTACTTGACTTTCCAACTAGTAAATGACCTATCTTTTTTCAAAAAAAAAAACACTGTTTTGGTACTCTGTAAAAGAATGTAATTCAATTTCTCCTAGTGGGTACCTTGGGAAGTGCTAGAGTTAATCCTGATCAAGTGTCAGCAATATATCTTACATTCCCCTTATTTTGCTCATTCATCAGAATTGTACCCCATTTTATCAATGATATTTGGTAGTAGGAGTTCTACCTTATTCTTTATTAACTTCGAATATGATATTTTTTTATATTCTGAAATTTTATGTCGTGTAATCATCTGTGAGACATTAAGATTTTATCCAGGGTAGTCAACTATCATAGGTTCCCCGAGAACTAATGTAAAATAAGCTTAATTTGTTAAACTGCAGTCCAATCTACTGTTCCAGTTTCTTGCCATGTAAAATAAGCTTGGTTATCTTTATTGTTGAATCTGTTGCAGGAAAGTGCATTGAGCTCGCTCCAGCTTGGCTCAGACAAAGCTTCTTCAAGTATCAATTCTAAGACTGATACTGTCCAGAAAGAATCTTCAGATGCTTTGGATCCTCGGACACAATTAGAAGTAGATGAAGCCATCGCTAGAGCCTTGCAAGATGAGGAAAATAATGCTCCGAGTGTAACTGAAGCTGGTAATCACCACCGTAGTGATTTTTTTATGGGTGGTTGTGTTTGTTGAGTAGAATGAATCTTTCTATTTATCTTGATAAAAAAATATATATTGAACTTCAATCCCCACTGATTTTGGTTTATTTACATCTGTGACTATTCCTGCAATACCTTGCTTTGATTCCACTTGCATGATGATATAGCTTTATTGTGATGGCACCCCATTTTATGTATTTATTTATCTGTCACACAAATTTAGGATTTGTAATAAAAAAATTTCTATAAAAACTGGTGAATTAATTACCTACATCAACCTATTGATTCCGGGTGGGTTTTGTATCATTTGAACAAATGCTCTCTGCATTTCAGTTGTAAAATGTCTAGAATCCCAAAAAGTGTCGGCTTATAACAATTGCATGGTAATTAGCTGCATCCTGGATGCATAAAGGTACAGATAATTGATTATTATCGTATTTATTAATGGACGATGAAATAATTTACAAATACCATGGTGTGATAGCACTGTGAAAGTAGTCCCTTTTAACAGTTGAACCTTTCCTCATATGGTTGGTTTGCTTTGCTTTGAAAACATGCAATATGATTTTTCTAGTGTATGTGCAATATGACTGATTGTTTGACCTATTAATCATATATTGGAGACACATTATCTGAAGTGATTGCCTGAGCACACAAGCTCTTGTTCAAATCTATGAGACTGATCTTTGAATTCTCTTTGGCATTTGGTTGGCCACATTTGGTGTTACATATTCAAGTTCATATTATAAGCAGCCTGCACTACTTCTTTAGGGTACCATGTCATCTCAGCTGTAGGCACAATTACTCACATTTCAATAATATCTGATTATCCAACTGTTGTTAACTATTGCTTAGAGTTACAGACTTACAGTAATATATGCAGGTGTTGTTATCCATGTGTTAGTTACAGTAGTTTCGTTTCTTCGCATAAAAATGAGTGTATATGTACATGAGGAATAGACGGGTTGGGCATTGTTACTTGCCTTTTTATGGTATATGGTTTTTCAATCTTCATTTGTTGTCATTTATTGCTTTAGGCTCCGTTTGGTTGCGCGTTTGGGACGATTCCGCTTTTTGAAAAGCTGAAAATCCCCAAACGCGCAACCAAACGGGGCAGCTTTTGGCGGAATCAAAAGCTGGATTCCTTTTAATTTCTCTATCGAAATCCGTGTTTTTAAAATCTCAAAACAACGATTTTTTGTCGGAATTGATTTTTTGAATTGAAAAACAATTTTTTCTACCAAACATTAAACTCCTTCCAAATATTGATTCCTGAATTAAAAAAAAACATCCCAAAAAAGTCCAGGTCTAAAATCATCTTAAAAAGCAGCTTTATTCCAAAATCTACTTTTCAATCTGTGTTTCTAAACGGAGCCTTAGATGCATTAAAAATGGAGCTTCTGCGTCCATGTAATATTACTTTTGACTATACAATGATTGTCTACTATTGACAATATTCTTTGGCATGTCTTATCAAGGGAATACCTCATCATCATCCTCAGAGAACAGAGTAGCCAACACTACGGACACCCCTGCTTTGGTAGAATTCTTTCTGAACCATCATATCTTCCAATAAATTCTGTTGTTTAATTTTGACAATTATGGCATTCTTGTTGTGCTAATATTCAGGCTTCTGGACAAGACGACATTGACACAGATAATATGACTTATGAGGTAAGTCTGTTAGATCTGCATTGCCCTCTTGTTTGCTTTATGACGACCTCATTTTAGATAAGTTGAACAAATTCCTCATATTCAGGATGAAATTTGATATTTTTGAAACTCTTGGAGTGCATTTTCCTGAATATATTATCCTGTATTTTGTTATTGAAGTTAATGTTGTTTCTTTAGGCATTTATTTATCAGTAGTATCACATTGAATGTATTTTCTAGTATCAGTTTCATTATTTGTTTTTTGCCACTTTTTTTTAAGTCATTTTTACTTTATTCTTCTGATAGTTGACAAGAATCAGAAATTTTTTTATCTATACATTGTAGATGATAAAAAGGGTGCATCTATTAATGCTCTATTTAATTTACAGTTAATCACCATTAAAAATGTGTGTCATTTACAATGTCATATGTTCCTAGATCACGTCCCAAAACTAATAACCTCAAGGATTTCTAAAAAGATTTGTCTTGGAATTTGGAGACTTACAAATATGATGTAAATTCTGTTATGAGTAGTATGAATGAAACAAGCATAAAATTGATGCTCTCTAACACAATAGAACTCACTCCAATAGAACTCGTTCCACTATCTAAGTTAAGACTACATGCCACGTATGCTTAGACGTCTAAGTTAAGACTACATGGCATGTATACTTAGATGATCTGGTTGGAAATTAACATTCCTTCTATGTGAATATGAGTATTGTCTGCTCAAATAACAAATATTTCCAATTTTCAAAATATAAATCCACATGAAAGCTAACAATGTGTGTTTGTATAAACTTATAAGTTGTAGATTCTAGCTATTAACTCAAAAAAGTTATTGTAGCATGTTTGTTTAAATTTATTGGACATTAAAGCTAATAATAACAACTTTAAAAGTCAGGGATTGGGGGCGTGGCATTGCTGGAGTGAGGGGGGCTTCATTGCATGCCAATATTTTTGTAATTACTGAATGATGCGTCTACTTGGTTGGGGAGGAGGCGGACCACTAGATATCCAATCTATGGATCCGCCATCCCACTTTCGGGTGACGCTTTCTTGTTCTTTTGATTTTTTTCTCTCTTATCCTCTCACCCCCTATTCAGACTTGTAACCCCCATTTTGCAATATAAGCGAATGTAGCAAGATTAACCTTTTGTCAAAATAAAAAAACTGCAAGTTGAGTTAATGGTACTTTTCGGATTATAGCTTATGCAAAACTGTATAATTTTTTTTGTCTTGGACAAAAATACCCTTGACCTATGTTAGGAATAACAATTGTGCTAAATGATTTTCAAATCATTTCTACTAGGTAATCTTGGATCCTTATACATAAAGATAATAAATTCAGTCGTTGTGGTCGGACTATATTATGGATTTTTGACAACATTCTCCATAGGGCCCTCTTATTTCTTCCTTCTCCGAGCTCGGATTATGGAAGAAGGAACCGAGAGGGAGGTATCAGCAACAACTGGTTTTATTACGGGACAGCTCATGATGTTCATATCGATCTATTATGCGCCTCTGCATCTAGCATTGGGTAGACCTCATACAATAACTGTCCTAGTTATACCGTATCTTTTGTTTCATTTCTTCTCGAACAATCAAAAACAATTTTTTGATTATGGATCTACTACCAGAAATTCAATGCGTAATCTCAGCATTCAATGTGTATTCCTAACTAATCTAATTTTTCAACTCTTCAACCATTTAATGTTACCAAGTTCAACGTTAGCGAGATTAGTCAACATTTATATGTTTCGATGCAACAACAAGATGTTATTTGTAACAAGTAGTTTTGTTGGTTGGTTAATTGGTCACATTTTATTCATGAAATGGGTTGGATTGGTAGTATCCTGGATACGGCAAAATCATTCTATTCGATCTAATGTACTTATTCGATCTAATAAGTACCTTGGGTTAAAATTGAAAAGTGCTATAGCTCAAATCTTGAGTATTATCTTCTTTATCGCCTGTGTCAACTATTTAGCCAGACTACCGGATCCTAGTGTCACTAAGAAACTGAACGAAACCTCAAAAACGGAAACGGAAGAAGAAGAAAATAAAGAAAGTCAAAAAAGTAAAGAAAGTGAGGAAGAAAGAGACGTAGAAAAAGAAACAACTTCCGAAACGAAGGAAATTTAAAAGGGCATTTTAACTTAAACAACTTACAAGCACGCAGTCAATTTTTCATTTTCACAGCTTAAAAGGGCATTTTCAACAATTACACATCAAAATCCGTTTTACTGCTTATTTAGACAAACATCTAATGCTTCTTATTTATTGTTTTTTCACAACTACAACAAACATGTCCATTTAAGTTAAATCTATAATATACAAATTATAATCTATAATCTGTAAATTGAAACTACAACAAACATGACCAATACCTAGTTTGGCAAGGTTATGATGCTAGTGAACCACATTTTTGCATATTGACCCTTACAAAATGAAACCAATCTCCTCCTGACATCATATTCCCCTTTATATTTGTGCCATTCATGTCTATTTCACCTTTATATTTGTGCCATTCATGTTTGTTTCACCTTTTAGAAGTTTTGTATTTTAAAATTTTAGCATGAAAAACCAACTTCTATTATACTTTCAATCAGAATATGTTTATTTTTTCTTGTATGTTAATCTCGTGTTACTTAGTCCACCACCTACTTGTGGCATTGTTCAGGAGTTTTAGAACAACCTTAGGTTGGGTCAATTGCAGTTTGACAGCTAGTTGGAAACGAGTTCCTTCTAGATCCTCAAGATATGCCCCATAGCCATAGTTGACCCAAATTACTTTTCAAGGAGTGTTGTCAGTAGTGGTGATATGCTAGTAGATAACTTGACTTTGTCAACTAGCATGTATAAGTTTTGTATTTTAAAATTTTAGCATGAAAAACCAACTTCTATTATACTTTCAATCAGAATATGTTTATTTTTTCTTGTATGTTAATCTCGTGTTACTTAGTCCACCACCTACTTGTGGCATTGTTCAGGAGTTTTAGAGCAACCTTAAATTGGGTCAATTGCAGTTTGACAGCTAGTTGAAAACGAGTTCCTTCTAGATCCTCAAGATATGCCCCATAGCCATAGTTGACCCAAATTACTTTTCAAGGAGTGTTGTCAGTAGTGGTGATATGCTAGTAGATAACTTGACTTTATCAACTAGCATGTATAAGAAATGACACTTTGCATCTTTCTTTATTAAGAAACTCTTCAGTGCACCTTTTTGTTCTTCATTTCCGGATGAGGCTCACTGATCCTTTTGGGATACCTGAGGACCAAACATGAAAGTTGGTTGCTCCTAGGAAATTGGCATGCACTTGCTGTCACTATGAAATTTTCGCTGCTTTGTTGTTCCCTAGAAAATTATGCTTTTTTTAATCATAAGAATCATGTTAGTAGTTTATAAAATAGTTTAGACATCTTTACTACAGATTTGAAATGTAATTTTATACAATCACTTTAGAATTTTCTCTGTTTACCTTATTGGAACCATAATTTAAATAAAATTTTCGTCCAGGAGTTGCAATTGTTAGGAGAAACCATCGGTACTGAAAGCAAAGGATTATCGGATGAGGTCATTTCATATTTACCAACTTCCAAATATAAAATAGGGCTGTTCTCAAGAAAGGAGAAACGTGAAGAGTAAGATGCTATTGTCAATCATTCTCGATTTTATCTTTTTGCGTGCGATTTATTTGGATCCAAAACAAATTTATTAAGAAACTCTTTTTATATTTGATATGTTTGTACGTGTAGTGGCTGGCAAGCGATTTTTAACAATGCACAAACTCTTTTCCATACAGTCTTGAGTTGAAAAAAAAGAAAAGCATAATCATTTTCCCAAACACTGCATGACCTAGAAGTGCATCATTCATAATATTCCCTAAATTCTTAATAAGCTTATTTCAGGATCCCTGGAAGGACATGAAATACCTATGGAAAGCTCATTTAAAGAAGAAGCTTATTATATTTATTATTATCTTCCTGCAACCATTTAAGCACACAAGAAAGCCAGACCCTGAAAAAAATAGTGTGCAAATATAAGAAAACCATGATATTTACAAACCAACCACAAATTTCATAAGAGAGTGCACATGGTTGGATTTGATACCTGGATGAGAGTGCCAGTCCTGTGAGGATCCTGCAAGGTCACCCTTATGATTCTGTGTGGACCACCGCATCTCAACAGAAAAGTTCTGTGAGAACTAGCATGTGTTAATTCAAGGTTTTGAAACAAGGCCCAGACCGACTATGAGCATTTATGGTTCATTTGGTTTCAGAGATACTAATTTATAACAATGATTATATGTTAGAGGACACATTAAGGTTGTTGGCACACCCATTGTTCCTTAGTTCAGAGACATGAACATTCTAAGGGGCTATCACCTATCTAAGATTTTCATCATCGTTAATATTGATTTTCTAATCAAATATTTGAAAACATAACTTCTCAAATATCATCGGCTTATAAACATGAGATGGATAATAACTTTTGTTAAAGATATTAGATTAGATTTGTTATTATCTTAGTTTGTTATTATATTAGTTTGTTATTATCTTAGTGTGTTACATGTGTAACACCATCTTGAACTATTATATAAAGGGCTTTAATCCCTCTCTAATAGAACAAGAGTTTTAGGATTTCATTATTATTTTTCCCTCTTATTTACATGGTATCAAAGCCACCTTTGAAATCCTAGATCTATAAAAGTTTTTCTTCCCTCTTCCCCGCTCCGATTGAGATGTCTTCAATCGGAGTGGGGGAGGACTTTTGATACCCACAAATTATTTTGAGGATTCAAGGTTAGGGTTTTGGAATCTACATCAAGAAACCCTAATTTCAATAATCGAAGACGGTTCTTGAAACCTTGAAGGTCGCGGCGAGGAAGCTCTCCTCCCTCTCACGGAGACTGAATCATCCGACGCCATCCATCGTCCTATCGCGCGACCAGATCTCGCAGAGCTATCGTACATGTCAATGAGTCTTCCATGCGGAAATCATCGCATCAACGTGACCCTTCAATGATGAACCACAAAAGTTAATTAAAAGGACCATCAGAAGAACCCACGAGAACACCATGTGCGGTGTTGGTGATGCAGACGTGTCACGTGAACACCCTCTGTATCGCCTTCTCCGCTTCAATAACAGAACCCTAATCCCTCCTCTCTCATGTTTCTTCTCTGCATACCTGAAACCGAGGTGGACTTCGAATCTCTCCATCCATGGCGGAAGAACAGCGTCCGAGGAGATACGGAATAGGCTACGCCCTCGCCCCAAGAAGCAGAAGAGCTTCATCCAGCTCTCCCTCGTGAACCTCGCGCGCGAACGCGGGATCGACCTCATCCCGATCAACCCCGACCGTCCTATTCTTGATCAGGGCCCGTTCGATTGCGTCCTCCACAAGCTCTCCAACAACCATAGTTGTCATCGCAGCCTCTTCCACAAGTCTCCAGTCACGTGACATCGTCATCTCCGTCGGGCACAACTCATCAGTCCCGCCCCGTCAGCAACCCGTCCGCGTTGCCTCGGCCGCGCTGCCCCGTGCCCCGTCCGTCGTGAACCCGTCCGCTGCGAGTCTGCCGCCGTGAACTCATCCGCGCGCAGCCCGTCCGCGCTCGTCCGAGAGCAGCCTCGTCCGCGCTCCGCCGCGAGTCATCCGTCTCGTCCGCGCCCGTACTTGCGCATCGAGGAGAGCGTCATTGTTGCAACCTCTCTGTGCCCCTCGTCGCACGTTGTTGTGCCTGTCCGTGCGCACCAGCCCATCCGTTGTCGTCCACTGTCATCGTCGTCGTCGTCTCCGCGTGCCGTCTTTTTGTGCACCGTCGTCGTTCTTCTCTGATTTGGATCTCCATCTTCCTTGAAATCATGTTTGTGGTGTTGTCGTCTCCGCGTGCTACCGTTGTCGTTGTCGTTTGCCAAGTGACGTCATTTTTTTTATGCAGCATCGCTGCCTCTGTGCACTGTCGTATTCGCGCGCCGTCGTTTTTCGTGCGCCGTCGTTGTATTCACGCACTGTCGTTTTTCGTGCGTCGTCTTTGTATTCACGCACCGTCGTCTCCGTGCGCCGTCGAGAGTTCATGTCGCCGTATGCATCGTGTTTTTTTTTCTGCTTCTTCTTCTCTGTCTTCTCGCGCCCGTTTGCGCGCATGTCCGCGCTCGTCTGTGCCAGCCACCATCGGCCGCCCATTGCAGACACCAGCCTCTGCCACCGTCGTCTCATTTTTATGCAAACTCTAAGGGTTCTACCCTTCAGAGTTTGGGAGAGAGTGTTAAAGAATCTCCGCCACCATTGTCCACGTGCTGTCTCCGCTGCCTATCCACGTTCGTCTGTGCCCTCCGTGTGAGCATCTGCATTCACAGTCTCTCCTTGAACCTCCGCGAGCCCTACATGCGCCATCTGATCTAATGGACCAGCAATTTCGACTGACTCAAAGAGCGGGAGCGACTCTGACTGACTCAAAGAGCGGGAGCGACTCTGACTGACTTAAGAATAGCGGGAGCGACTCTGACTGACTCAAAGAGCTGGAGCGACTTCGACTGACTCAAGAAGAGCGGGAGCAAAGTGATGAATCCAAAAGACAGATAACGATTATCAATTCACAAAAATAAATTGGAGGTGTTTGAAAATAAGTTTTTTAGTTTATCATCTTTGTGTAAACTCTAAGGGTACAACCCTTCAGAGTTTAGGAGAGGGTGTTAAAGATATTAGATTAGATTTGTTATTATCTTAGTTTGTCATTATATTAGTTTGTTATTATCTTAGTGTGTTACACGTGTAACACCATCTTGTACTATTATATAAAGGGCTTTAGTCCCTCTCTAATAGAACAAGAGTTTTAGGGTTTCATTATTATTTTTTCCCTCTTATTTACAACTTTATTTTAATGTCATCCTACTTGGAAGGAATCCCCAGCAAAGTTGTTAGGAAGGCTCCATTCTGATTTCTTGCATGAACCAAGTTACCTCCAACCTTGCCATACAAATATACAATGAACTTGATCAGTTTGTTTGTTGCTTGTCATTCCTCTATAGCCTTTTCCCTGGTGTTTATGACATGTGTTCATGCAGATGCGTGATCTGTTACATGGCTTACAAAAATAAAGATACTTTGATTACTTTGCCATGCCAGCACGAATACCATTCCAAATGCATCACTCGTTGGCTGAAGATGAACAGGGTAATAATTTCCATTTGCTTAGCGTTAACATTTTTTTTTTCACTGTTGGACAGTTTTTGAACTTAGTTTAAGTGGCTGGTGCCTTTGCTTGATAAGACAAAATTCAGAAAAGTTTTGTTACTCTTTTGAGTTGCACATTCATGACTGTTGTTTTTGCTGGAACTTTATGCGCTCTGTTGTTTTGAAAATATATTTTCAGTAATTGGAAATCATGAAATATTAGAAGGGTTAACCTATTATTGTATATGCTTTCTTTTCCTGCCTCTCCTTGTGTATCTATAATTAATCTAACCAGCTAAATCAAATATGGATATTTCAATTGGGTAAGATTGAGCAGCTGCCTTTACTGATAAGAGAATGAACTAATATTACAAAAAAAAAATTAAATGAAGATTTTTTTTAAAAAAAAATTAATTGGAGAAATCTTGGTTGTGGTTCTGTTGGCACTATGCTCATTAACCTTCGTAAAATTCCATATAACTTGCAAATAGCATGAGAAATATATATTGGACAAAGTTTAGTGTGACTTGAATCACTGCAAGTT
>JAUJYO010001431.1:0-29914 GCA_030737845.1 Acorus calamus | reverse complement strand
TGTTTTTAAACAATTATTAGTTTTTAACAAAACTTTGTTTCTATTTTCCATCTTGTATTGGTAACTGACAGAGTGCATTGTCTTATAGCTGTTATTTGTATTTTGCATTTGGTTGTTGGAACTATGGGTCTGCCTCTTGTCTCATGTTAAACTTTGTTTCTTTTAGTGCCAATAACTTCATCGAATTAAAAAATTTAACCTTCACTTTCATCTTTTCTTCAAGAATCACAAATCAAAGATCATTGTCGCTTATAATCAGCAGAGTTTGCAAAAGAGACAGTTGAGTTGGAGCCACAATTTGTGGTCCTCAGATAAAATTGAAAGGCAAGCCCTTCAAGATTTCAAGATGTTTGTTGTGGTGGTTGTGCAACCTATATGTGGTGAAAAAAGTTCGGTTCCAAGGTTGTTGTCGTGTCTATGAAAAAAAATAAAAATTCATCAAATTTATAGGGGAAAAAATTGTTGCAATTATTAATTGAGGAAAAAATTGTGGATTTAAAAAAAATGCCAACTGATTTTCATGATTCTTTAAAAAAAGCATTGTCATCAAGAAAACATGCCTGCTAGTTGTGAGTCATGGTAAAATCATGAGTTAGGTGGGTTACACATTGTTAGAATCACAAACATGGATTGAAAATAAAAAGGAACCAATTTTGGTATTGAAAGCACACAATGCGTGCATGAGATGAACTGTTGATATAAACTGAAACACCAATTAAATTTTATTTTTGAAATGTGTGCTCGTGGGTTTGATACCATGACGTACTAGCCAATTAATCAAATCTTAGTTCGTCTGAAACATCAAGCATTGAAACCTAATTTGATTTAAATACCAAAAATACTCTACTAGCCTTTTCATTATTTTTTTGCAGGGAAGAGAAGATCATTGATACATCCAAAAAGTTTAACAATCATCATCCGATCGATTCACCCATCCGTTCATATTGCCTCTCTGGATTGGATTCATCTATCCCATCGGCCAAACTTATGGAATGGACCACATTTAAACTTGTTTTAGCAGACAAATAATCGGATAATGACTGATAATGCCAGATCCCCTCATTTTCTTGTCAAGATTATGTACTAGCGATTTAGCAATAGATTGTAACTAAAAACATGAGAGTTTAATAAAGATACGTTGGAACATAATCGATATGATTTTCCTTCTTTGTTTTCTATCACCAAAAATATTTATTACTCACTTGATCATCCGAGGGTCTTTGATAGACACTCCCCTTCTGACCATTGAGACCTCTTGTTGAGGAGGTGGCTGAGAAGGCGGATATCTGGACCTCCATTCACCCGGTTAGAATTAGTCTTCACAATGAAGACTTGAAATTAATACCTTTTTTTTCTGCTATGTGCATTCAATTTATGTCTTGAAATATTTGAATAGTTTTATTCGGGATTGAAAATTTTCGGGGAGTTTTTATTTTTTCTGTTTTATTTATCTTGAATAAAATAAAGGTAACAGGTATATTTGAATAATTGTTCATAACTTGAATCTGTTTTTTCGTTTGAAATTGATTGTTTTGGACGGGTTCGTGAGTTGGGCCTCCCTGGTACGGTATGCGGCCCATTGGTGTCATCTTTAGGATGCTGTTTTTTTGTTAATTATATTCTTATATTGAAGTACATATTGTCATATTATTATATGAAATGAAGTGTTAATAGTGTATTTTTTCTTTAAAAAATAAAAAATTTAGATTCCACATGCTATGTTAGAACTTCATATCTTATTTTGTCTTGGTTTTATTGTTTATTAGGGTTGTATAAGACATATGATACTCCTCCCTTCATTGGAATTATTCTCAGAGTTTATGCTAATTTAATCGATCATATTTATTAGGATTTAATTCTTCCTAACCAAACATGCGCTGTCCAACCCTAATTACCCATCCCAAACGGGGCTTAAAAATATTTTAATTTGACATCAGGAAAGAAAAGTTTGGAATTGGTTTGAGTGGCAGCTCCTTCATAAATATGCCATCTAACTTCACTTGATATGTGATTTGGATGCACAGATGAATCTGGGCCGCTGTTATTTGAGGCATACCGGAATGCTATTTGAGGACACGTGTTTTTGTACTTTTTATTGCGTCCAGTCACATTATGTTCGGTATCAATACTCCCATGAAGAGAAAAAATAAATATGATGGAGTCTTGTTATAGAAGAATTAAGAACCAGAAACTCAAAAACCATAAATTACACATTGAACAATGTAGTAAAGCTGTATTGAGATGATTAGAATCTATAAGAACATTGCTATACTTCCATTTCCGTTGTGTTCATCCGGTTTGGACCTAAGGAGTCTCCTGTCCCACACGAAGTGCAGCTACTGAAGGTACACCAGAAGCTGACAGACAATTCCTTCAAATAATAAATATGGTGTGTCCAGGTGACTCTTCTCCCTGTTAACCAGCTGATATGCAAATGAGTATGACTAGCAGCACTTGCTCATCAAATAGCTGTTACCACAAAGTTGATAAAGCTTTCAGTTCACTCTGAATCACTTTTCCAGGCATGTTTGTCAGTTCAAAAAGCTAAAAGAGTATGATGTTTCTCTTACTTTACAATGCATCTTCGTGTGGAAACCTGAGATATGACATTTTGGAAAAGTGTTGGACTGCTTCATGGTGGTGGGGGATGAACTGGCCTTGTTGGTCCTGATAGAACTGAGGTGGTACCACAGTTTAAGCCATGACAATGGCATGAGATTAAACCATGACAACAGCTTCACCTCATCTCTACTTGTATCTGCTGGAAAGGTAAGCTAACAAGACTTACTGAGTAGTTTGAGTTCAAAAATTTAATAGTGGCGCTTATAACAGAGAACATGAGGGGGAATTTAGTGGACTATGATTGATTCTCTTATGTGTGAAGTCTTATTTCATGGTTGGATTTGGACTGGCATTTGTAAAGACCTGCTTTTTACAGATATAATGAGCTCCTCGGCATTCTTACGGAGAGATTTTAATGGGGTAGTTCATCTCCTTCCATCACTGTCTCGGGTCACTACTCATGGAGATGCACTACTTTTATTAGGCAAGGACAAATATAAAAGTTCAAGTTGAGCAGCTTTTCCTAAAATAAGTCTCAATCCAATAAAAGTTTCTTCTTGCACTCATAAGCCTAAATTTAAGCCCCCAACACCCCCCCCCCCCCCACCCACCCTCCCACCCACACTCACACAACTCCATAGATCTCTGCATTTTATATCATTTCTAAATTAAAAGTTCAAAGTAACCTCTAAATTTTATAGTTCTAAAAAGATCAGTTCATTTTATATCGCTCCTATCTTTCCCTGCATCTCAATTAATGCTTATCAATAGTTATTTGATCAGAAAATCCAAAGGAATGGAAAAATGGATCCACCTATGAGGTCAAGGTATTGCTAAATTCTTATGTATACAACTCACTGCATCATCAAAATTAAAACTACATTTTAATTTTTAATGATATATATGTTCAGGGAAATCCCAGATATCAACTTTGGGCTGTATGGCATCTTTTAACAGGAAACTAAAAAAAATACATATATTATAATAATAGAGCTAAAAATACAATAAGATGCACAAAATCTAAAGAAACATACAATACACATCAAGTGAACAATAGTATATCAAATAAGACAAATCAATAGATCCCTTATGCAATCTCTAGCTATTGCTGAAATTGTTATTACAAATTATCACTAAAGCAAACATAGGACAACTCCAAATTATCACTAAAGCAAACATAGGACTGTCTTTCAATTATGTATGTTTCATTGGGCGTTCCCTTTCTTTGAATAAAACTAAGGCGATCGCCTATCATTAACCTTCAAAAAAAAAAAAAACTCCAAATAATTTTTTTTTTTTTACCATTTCAGAATAAGAAGAAGACCATGACATGGATAAGATGCCATCTCCTGCCAAAGTGATAGGAATTAGACCTAATACGATTCCAAATAGAAAAAATTAAGGCTAGAGATCCAAACCTTGAGGCACCCCATATTTCTTTTCATGTGTTTTCCAAATGAGAATATTTAATAAAGATAAAGATGCATCACAATCAGCTGGAAGATATCTCAAAGATCATGATATATTAAAAAAAATTAACATCTAACTTCATATTCTTCATCACAGGAGAACAGAGTGACACACTAAGTGAGACAACATGAATTTAGAGATTATTGACTTTACAATACTTCAACAATTTGACAATTTCCAAGGCAAACAATTTGAGGCCATGGGACCTTGCCTTAAATGCATTGCAACATAAAAAAGGGGGCCGAAAGATTTCTAGAATTTATAGAGTTTTAATGTCTCTTGAGTATTCTTTCCTTTTTAAACTTTCTTTGATATAAATTATTGATAACACATCCATGAAATGTTGCGCAAATACATGTATATTAAAAGCTGAAATTGTCCCATCTTCTTGATAAAATAAAATGCATCTGTTCTTTATTCTCTGGGACAAGTAAATTCCATAAAAATGGAGTATCTGTTGGGCCATTGATTTATCCATATCAACTAACCCAAAGAATGCCCAAAGAGTAGGCAGACAATTCAGAAGAAGAAAAAACATGACTTGATCATTTCTTCTAATTCTTTTTCCATATTTTTATCATTCCCCTTTTGCGTCATTCCTTGCAATGAAATATTACTGCTATAAAATTGTATCACTTCTATCAAAAGCTCATTTATCTGCAAACTAACCTCTAAAATTATATATGTTCATTTTATTTTACTCCTCTTGATCATTTCCTGCATCTTAATAGTGCTTCCCTCTAGTCATTTAATCAGAAAATCAAAAGGGATGGAAACATGGATCAATTTATAATTAGATCAAAGTAGTACTCAGTTACTAAACATATATCTCACTGTATCATCAAAAGTAAAAATACATTGCATTTGACTAAAATGATATATATGATTCAGGAAAATCCCAGAGCTCAACTTTGAGCTGTATGTCATTGAATATAGGAAACAATAACATATATTTTACAACAATATACAGAGCTAAAAATACGAGAAGATACAAAAGTTCTAAAGAATGGCAGACCAAACAAATTACATTCAGTCAGCAACAGAGATATTGAACGAGACTCAAATAAATTGATCCCTAATCCAATCTCTAGCCATTATTGAGCAAACACAAACCTTTAATTAAAACCAACCTCAGCAAGATAAGCAACTCGCTGATATCCTTCTACAACGAATGATTGTTCAAAAGCTTTGAAATTACCTGCGCAGAGAAAACTGATAACTATCTTAACCAAAGAAATTTTCCACAAAATAGAAGTGCAAGTAAAATTTTGAATGGAACTTTAAAAGACAACACATGAATTACAATGTACAACTTTATCAAGAATGATGCAAGAAGGAAGTTACCTGAGATTCACTGAGCTAGCATTTCATATTTTTCTCCTCATATTTTGTTAGTGTGGTGAAGAACTATATATATCTTCATATATCCATTCTCTTTTGTTAAGGTAAGTCAGTTTTATGCAGGGGATGTGCTGAATCTTTGGATGATAATCCCCTTCGGCTCGCACCCTCTCCATCAGCTCAACAGGCATCCCATATAATTCAAACTTTTTTAGTGTTTTGAGGTATTCAATGCCCAAGGGCAATATCTTCAACTGTTTGCAGCTATGCAGAATTAGCACTTCGAGTTTCTCCATTGCACCTTTGGCTATTGTTATCTCTTTGAGAAAACTCAACCCACGTAAAAAAAGAGTTTTTAGTGAAGAGAAGCTTTTTGCTTTGAAGAGCATATCCTTCCCATTAAAAGCCCCTGTAAGAGTTAGGTGTGCCAGCTTGGGTAAGGACTGAAGGGAAAGGAGTGGGTCTTCTCTTAACCGGGACTGGAATAGGTACAGATGTGTGAGATTTACAAGGGAGCCAAACAAGGGAGGCAGCCCATCCAAACGCCCACGCAGAGTGAGACTTTGAAGGCTTTTGGGAGGAGATAAGACTTCCATCTGCATCACACTGTCACCTGTTATAACTGAATAAATGGCCAAGGCGACAAGGCTGTTCAACTTAGTCAATGAGGCACCCAACTCTGATTCATCAGAGGGTCTGACCTTTACAATTGTTAAGGATCTGAGTTGGGTGAGGTTCCCAATCTTTTGAATCACCTTGTCACTCGCTTCAATGCCTTCTAGAGACTGTAAATCCTTCCAATCACAGACATGTTCCGGCACTTGTGTCCCACCATAGTGATCATAAAATGCAAGCAAGTGGCGCAGGTTCATTAGCTTCACAATTTCATCAGGCAACTTCACCACTTCACTGTCAGTGAGGTCCAAAGTCTGTAAGTTGCGAAGCCTACCAATGGATCTAGGGAGTTCTTTGATGGCAGTTCCATGCAGGTTCAGAAAACGTAGATTTATTAAATTGCCCACTGCATTAGGCAAGCTCTCTATAGACGCTCCCTCGAGATCTAAGACCCTCAATGATTTAAAAGATGACGTTATCATTTTCTCCAAAATATACGGATGAATTGAGTTATTTGCAAACACTAGTAGAGTGCGGAGATGGGATATCTTATACATGCTCCGTGGCGCATCATCCTGAAACATGTGCAATGACAATCTACGAGTTCCATCTTCTCGATAGCGCATCTTACTGTTGTATGACACACAAAACAACTCTTCTCTAGATATGGTTACAGCCAAATTTCTAATGAAATAATGCATTTTGCATGCTATTATTCCATTAGTATGATCTATTTCTGCAACCTGAAGCAAGCTTCGTGAAATGAGATCATCAAGGTAACCCTCTGCGACCTCCTCTGGTGTCATGCCTTCCCTAACTTCAACAAATCCTTCTGCCACCCATGATCGAACTAACCTCATTTTAGAGATCAAAAAGTCCACTGGAAATGCACTGCAGTATAAAAAACAGTTTTTCAATCGATACGGCAAATTATCAAAGCTAAGCTTCAAGATGTGCTTTATCTCCCAGTCATCGGCCACAAATGATTTGAAGTCATTGAGAGCCATTCTCCACCCGGCGATTAAATTTTGATTATACATTTTTCTAACAAGCACATGAATTGCAAGAGGCAAACCATCACATTTCTTGACGAGTTGTCTTGCGAAATCCTCCAACTCACTAGGGCAACTCCCACCGATCTCATGGAACGTCCTTAAGCAAAATAGCGCCCATGCCTCATCTTCCTTCAGGGGCTGAAGTTTGAGAATGAAGTTTCGCGATGCTAGCTTTGAAGCTACATTGTAGTCACGAGTAGTATATACTATTTTGCTTCTACACATGCTATCCGGAAAAATTTGACAAATCACATCCCAACCATCTAGAGACCACACATCATCAAACACAATAACGCACCTTTCCCGCTGCATATAATCATGGATCTTTCGCATCTGCTCCCCGCGATCTCTCTTCTTAGGCCTCAGCTCATCCGCTACGATGAACTGAAACAATATGCTTCCCATAATTTGATCAACACTTTTGGTTTTGGATACGGTTACCCACGCACGGAAGTCAAAGTTCTTCTTTACTTCCTGGTGGCTGTAAACCTGTGCCGCTAGTGTGGTCTTTCCCAACCCACCCATTCCTTGCACCGCGATCGCCCTGCAATAGGTCTCTTCCTCCTTGGTCAACCAACTGATCAGAGTGGCTCTGTTCTCCTCCATGCCGATGGAGAATTCATCATCGTAAAGCTCTGGGAGACCCTTTTTGGGAAGATGTTCAATGGACAGCCCCAATTGGATCCTTATATGCCTCTCATAGAACTGGGTCTTCCTCTCATGTAACTCATCCAGCTGAAGTCTTACGTCCCTCAGTTTTTCGGAAACCCGATTCCGATAGACGGCGTTCTTCAAGCGATGGATGTACTTCTTCCCGCGGCGGCGCTCATGCTCGCCCAGGTGATCGATGAACTCGTCAATGATGTCTTCGAGACGGAGCGCGACGGCCTTCACTTGTCTCGCCCAGATTCGCGTCTCGCGCGCTCGATTCACGCGTATCATCCGAGCTTGCATCTCCTCAAGCCTCCCCCTTATATGGTCCAAATCTTTTTGGATCCCCGCAAAACCCGGCGCATCGACAGCCATAAGAGAGCCTATCTTCATAATCAAAGGATCATATAGACCCTCGTCCATGGCTTTTTTTTTGTCTGTCTGCTCTATAGGCTCCTCTTCCCTTTTTTTCTTCTGTTGTTTCTCTTCCACAGTTCCACCCACCGGACCTTGACTTGTGGTGCCGAAGCAGATAATTCTCGGGTAAGGGAAAGGCTTCTAATGCGGGCAAGGCTATTTTCACCTTCCCACTTAAATTTTTCACGTCCTGAAATTATCAGAATGTAATTATTTATTATTTTTTTTTAGCTCATTATTTTCATTACCCAATTCGATAGTGTTCAATCAAAGTCTTCTTTACTAGAATGATAAAGGCTCATTGAATTATCTAAACAAGTGTCAATAAGAACCCAATCGAAGTCTGCTTCACAAAGATAACAGAGGTTCATCGATCTGTATGAAAAAGTATCGACATAAACGTGTCAGACTTTTTAAAATAATATCTATCTTTTAAAAATTAATTATTGTACAGTCATTTAAGTTTTTATAAAAGTAAAAATTTCATTTAAGTCATTCAAGTTCTTCGAGAAATCATTCACCTAGTTTGTCATTTAAATATAAAGTGTAAAAATGAAAAAACTAACAATCAAATAAATGAAATAAATATTAAACATTCCATATACACAAGCGGAGTCTTAAGAAACATTCCATATATTTTCGACATGAGATTTCACTTGTTTAGGAAAGAAAATAATGTTTATTGTCTATATAAAATATTTACTATTTATGTGGTTTAAATAACTCTTTGTTTGATATTTTGTTTCTTATACTTAAATAATTATATAGATGAATGATTTTTAAAAAGACTTAAATGACATTTTTGTTCTTCGTAAGAACTAAATGATGGTATAAGTGATTGATTCATAGAAGAGAATTATTAGTTTGAAGGGTTCGACACATCTATGTCGACAGTTGCTCAAACAGGTTGACGGATCTTTGTCGTTTCAGTGAAACAGACTTTGACTGAGTCCCTATTGACACTTATTCAGACAGATTGACGGACCTCTATCGTCCCAATAAATAAAACTTCAACTAGAAGCTATCGAATTAGGTAGTGGAAATAATGAACAAAAAAATAAAATAAATAATAGCATTTTGATCATTTCAGGAGGTAGAAAAATTAAGAAGAGAAGTAGAAATAGCTTTGCTCTTCTAATATTGATCAGAGCACTCTTCTTCCGTATGGCTCTTAATAAGAGAGCGTCTGGTAAAGGAATAAGAAAAAGTTGGTGGGAACAGGGGAGAATAAAAAATAAAATTAAATATAAAAATAAAGTGTCTGGGTGGAGAGAATAAATGGTCATAGTTATACAGAATTACGTGAGAATAAGTTAGTATTTATATTTCTTGTCGAAAACCACATATTCAAAAGGGCCTAAAATGGGTTTTGTAGGTAGATATTACTTTTTCTTTAGCTCCTGTTTGGTTCGAGAATAACGTCTAAAATAGGTAAAAATTAGTTAGAATAATTTTAAAATGATTGTTTGGAAGACTCAAATAAATGAGAATTTGTACATTAAAATTAATTGTTATAAATTAATATATGAATTTCAGTCAAATTATTCAATCCAAAAAAATATGTAAACTCACTGTCAAATTAAGTGTCATCACATTTTATAAATCAATTGTTATCATTTTTTCACATATTATAAATCCATATCTACACTTTATTTATATTTTATGAAAATAACAAAAACTTTATTATTATATTTTTTTAATTAAAATAATTTAAAACAAAAAAAATTATCTTTATTTATATTAGAATAGTTGGCGTATTTCATAATAACTTAATATTTTTTTATGTGCAAACACGACTAAGGACAAAAAAAAAAAAAAAAAAAAAAAAAAATTTTCCAATTAATTATGACCATGGAACAATGGTCCCTTCATCAGAAAAGACTGGACATTAAAGTCCATTCCTTTTATTGCACACGGTGGGGACAGTCAGCCTCGTGCGTTGAATAACAAAACCTTCATATATATATATATATATATATATATATATATATATATATATATATATATATATATATATATATATATATATATATATATATGCCGACGATTAGGTGCGGTGTGCGGTCGGTGCGGTGCGCGACGTGGGTCGTCCGATCGCGGGTCCATCGCATCCAACGGTCGACGTGAATCGCACCCGACCGTCCGATGCGATGGACCCGTGATCGACGGCCCGTGATCGCGCACCGCACCGACCGCACACCGCACCTAATCGGCTCCCTATATATATATATATATATATATATATATATATATATATATATATATAGTCGTGATTACGTGCGGTGTGCGGTCGGTGCGGTTTACGACGTGGGCCGTTCGATCGCGGGTCCATCGCATCCAACGGTCGACGTGAATCGCACCCGACCGTCCGATGCGATGGACCCGTGATCGACGGCCCGTGATCGCGCACCGCACCGACCGTAAACCGCATGTAATCGGATCCCATATATATATATATATATATATATATATATATATATATATATATATATATATATATATATATATATATATGAGTCGTGATATTATACGGTCGTGCGGTCGTGCGGTCGTGCGGTCGCGATTCACGGGCCGTCGATCACGGGTCCATCGCATCGGACGGTCGGGTGCGATTCACGTCGACCGTTGGATGCGATGGACCCGCGATCGGACGACGCACGTCGAATCCGCACGACCGCACCGACCGCATATTATCGAAAATCTATATATATATATATATATATTATAAATTATTAAATTTTTTTTTAAAATCCCTATCGATCATAAGATTTAATAATCAATCCTTGAATTTTTTATATTTTAATTTTAGTACCCTAGATTTAAAAGATATATTTTTTTTAGTCTATAAAAAAAACCTATTTCTAAATTATTTAATTTTTTTAATCTTTAAAAAATAACTAAAAAATATATATTCTTTAAATAAGTAAACTAAAATAAAAAATTGATATTTAGATAAAAATGTTAAACATGAAGTGAAATCTAAAAATCCCATAAAAAATAAAAAATAAAAACTTTACAAGCAGAAGTAACTCTGGTCAGATGTCAGGACACTTTGGAAATAGCAGCCCACTTATCACCTTCTTGCCCCCATTAAGATCTACTAAGGGTGCGTTTGGTTGCGCGATTGCGCTGCGATTGCGATTACAGAAAGCTGCGTTTGTAATCGCGCAACCAAACAGTTTTGTAATCGCAGTTTTAAATCCAGCGATTGCAGGCAAATAGTGCCCAAAAGCTGCGATTTCAAAAAGCTGAGAAAGTGAGCTTCCTACAGAATCAGGTTTGCAATCGCAGATTCCTGCAGAATCAGTTTTGCAATCGCGCAACCAAACGCATCCTAAAAGTATCTGCTTTGTAAACATTTTCAAACCAGTCACACCAAGAAACAGAAACTCTCACAGTTTGGGAACACGTTGCCAATGGATCATTTTAAGTGCTCTATCTTCTTCAGTAGCATCCACAAACATAACTTTTCAAAAAAAAAGAAGAAATTTTTGTCATACCAAGTCATCCAATTTTGTATGCCACAAATTGGATAAACAAATTGGACCCAGCCTCTAATTGTAAGAACCCAAATTTCTTTCATGGCAGGTCTACAATATCTTTTCATTACCTTAGAAGAACAGAGAAGGAAAAGAAATAAGAGAAGATACACACATACTTGAGCAATTAAGCTATACAAGAAGTTATTAAACCTGGTTTCAGAACTTATTGAATCAGAAATAGATATTTTCATACTCCATGATTGATTTTCATATTGGTGTAAATAGTGAATCTAATGGAGCAAAGATCATTGAGGGAAACGTTAGTGTAGATGGTCTATACAAAGACAAAGTTATGCACATCTGTAATTGTAAGTGCTCAATCTTCTTCGCTTGGCAATTGAGGAAACTATATATTTTCCTTATAAAATTTAGTCAGAAAGAATAATCTTTGCTTGATTTCTAGAGAGAAGCAGGAGACATGGCAGATGCTGTTGTTTCATTCCTTGTGCTGAAGGTCGGTAACCAACTCATCGAAGAATCGACCTTCCTTTACGGAGTGTCCGATCAAGTGCACATGCTCAAACGTGAATTCAAGCTGCTACAACAGTTCTTAAGCAAAGCTAACAGGAGCCACAACAATGAGGAAGCCATGAATGAATGGTTGAAGCAATTACGTGATGCGGCATACAGGGGGGAGGACATCATCGATGAGTACATCCTAAAAAATGAGCGCCGCATCCGAAAGAGGTCCCACATAAAACGTTGGATCCTCTCTTTGCACGACCTGCCTGGCCATCGAAGGGTTGGCAAGTCAATCATGGCTGTCCAGGAAGAACTTCGGATGATCTTTAGCAGTAAGGACCGTTTGGGCATTCAGATAACAGGCGACCCTATTCCGATCATGTCCTTACAAAAGAGGAAGCGAAGAGACATCTATCCAGATATCGATGATGTGATTGTCGGTTTTGATGATGATGCAAGACGGGTAGTTCGTCAGCTCACTTCGCTGGGGGATGAGCTCCGTGTCGTAACTATCGTTGGAATGGGAGGCCTTGGCAAGACCACCCTCGCAAAGAAGGTGTACAATGTCCAGATGGGATTTGAATGCGTGGCATGGGTGTCCGTTGGCCAAAACTGCCAGGAAGTGAAGCTCTTGCAGGAGCTGATCAAGAAAACCATCCGCTGTGACTCCGAAGAGCCGTACCACGACCGTAAAAAGTGAATAGTAATGATCCAACAAAATATATAATGAATGAAATTTAAAAAAAGATTACATACTTTAAATTAGAGTGATTTCTATAAAATAAGTTGTATGTTAAAATTATTTACATTATTGATATATAATGAAAGTATCCAACATTATACTTCTTTTTATTTTCAGTAGCAATAAGATGGAAAGGGAAGATTTGGAGGAAAATCTCAATGGGTATTTGAAGAACAAGCGATTCTTCATTGTCATGGACGACATCTGGGAAGATGGACTATGGGACTCTATAAAACTAGCCTTTCGAGACATCAAAAATGGGAGCCGGATATTGTTTACATCCCGCTCGTACAGCGTTGCCAAGGCTGCTGACCCCAACGGAGATCCATATGAATTGCCTTTCTTGAATGAAGATGAGTGTTGGGATCTTTTCAATAAGAAAGTCAACTGCCCAACTGATTTGGTGGATATGGGTAGGCAATTGGTGGAGAAGTGCAAGGGATTGCCTCTCGCTATCGTCGTTTTGGGTGGGATTCTGTCAAAGAAGGCCTGTAATGCTTTAGAGTGGAGGAGAGTCCTTGACACATTAGATTGGAGGTTCGACCCAAGCACGAAAGATTGCAGTGAAGTACTTGCTCTGAGCTACCGTGACATGCCGGAGTACTTGAAGCCTTGCTTCCTCTACTTGGGACTCTTCCCAGGGGAGGGTGAGATCCGATCAAGCAAGCTGAGGATGCTTTGGATCGCTGAAGGGTTCGTGGTGGGGAACACAAGGAAGCAGGCAGAGGACATTGCAGAGGAGTATCTGGAGGAGCTCTATGAGAGGAGCTTGATCCAAGTGGCATCAAAGAAGTCCTATGGCAGATCAAGGACTTGCGGGATCAAGTCTTGCCTCATACACGATCTCCTAAGGGACCTGGCGATTGCTGTGGCCAATGAGTTTGAGTTCCTTCACGTGTACGGAAACCAAGATACTGAATTCCCACCGAAGGCCCGCCGCCGTCCGCCGTCTCTCCATCCACTGTGATGTCAGCAATAGAGTTCCTCTCGACGAATCTTCCCAAAGCTTGTGCTCCCTGCCGTGTTTCAATCAAATGCAGTTGAATCTGATTCCACTAGTTGAAGGTTTGAGGTTCCTCAGGGTGATTGATCTGCAAGATGTGGATATTGGGGTCTTGCCCCCAGAGGTAGGGAGGTTAATCTATTTACGGTTTTTGGGGTTGAACAATACTAATATGGAGAGCCTCCCATCCAGTGTTGGAAATCTCTTCAATCTGCAAACGTTTGACATAAGATCGAATGGAAAGTTGTCCGTGCCTGCCTCAGTTTGGAAGTTGAAAGAATTGAGGCATTTCTATCTGGATTGGTGTTCTCCCCCACAGATCCAAGGCTTTCAAAATATTCAGACACTAAATGGCATCGCTGCCGGTGGTTGGATAGAGAAAAGCCTGATCAAACTTACTACCCTCAGTCGATTGGCAATTACTAAAATTTCATCCAACCATGAGAAAGCATTAGCAACTGCACTCCCTCAGCTTGGACGCCTTAGATACTTGGCACTGATCACAGAAGGGCAATCTCCTGTACCAACCAACTTGCCATTCAGTGATCTCAAAGATCTCTACTTGTTAACTTTGTTTGGGCGATTAGAGCGGCTACCAAACATCTTCCCTCCGATTCTAATGAAGCTATCATTGCTTTCATCTACCTGATCAGGTAGCTCCTCTACCTGATCACCTCGTCGTATTTCCATTATCCCCTGTGCCGTGGAGAATCGGAGACGTTGGTGATAGGTGGACGGAATTGCTTTCATCCCCGTAAGCCAGGATCGCCCAATGACCGCGTTATACGAGGATGGGAGGTCCATGACCGTGAAGTCTGTCATAGCCGTCTGATCCCCTGCTCGGACGGGTAGCGTGATGCGGCCGGCAGGGACAACTCGCGTTCCGTTAAATGCGACCAAGGGATCCTTCGTCGGATGGAGGTCCACTGCCTTCAGTCCCATCCGAAGGAACGGCTTCATGAAAAGGATATCGGCCGAGCTCCTGGTGTCTACAAGGATCCTTTTCACGTCAAAGTTAGAGACGCGTAAGGTAATTACCAGGGCATCCGAATGTGGGGCTTGGACTCCTTCCAGGTCGGCGTCAGAAAAAGTGATGACGCTGTTGTCATCCCCTAGAGGCCTTTTAACGACTAGCTTTGGCTCCTGGTCAATCTGCATCATCTCGAACGACACCTGCATCTTCGTAGGGCCCTTTCGGGCACTTTTTGGCGAGGTGAAGTGAGGAACTCCCTTGAATATGACGTCAATGACCCCGACACCGGTGTTGGGACCAATATTTGTCACATGCTGAGCGTTGGGTTTTGGGGTGATCTCCGCTGGAGCGTACTCCTTCAGGTAACCCTTTCGGATTTGATCTTTTAAGAATGCTCGGAGGATTCGGCAGCCGTCGGTGGTGTGACCGACGCTTTTATGGTAGTCGCAGCGCAGGTTCTGATCTCGCCTTGACTCGTCACTCTTCAAGGGAGCAGGCCACCTGAACCAAGGTTGCCCATGGATCTTGGAGAGAATCTGGGACGGAGGAATCTTAAAATACATTCCCTGCCCCTCACGCACCTCGTTGGTCGAAGTACCTGATCGTCTGTTCTTCTCGCCCCGCTACTCCTTCGGGCGAAACTCTCGAGCGGACCTGTTTGGTGGAGAGGTAGAAACGGAAGTTGGCTTGGAAATCATAGTTACCTGCTTCAGGAGTTTGGACTCCTCCTCCACTTTGGCGTACTTTTCAGCACGCCCCATCAGATCCCTCAAGTCAGGAGGAGTGCGTTTGATGAGCGATTCCTTGAGGCGGTTTCCGATCGGTAAGCATCCTCGTTGCAGTCCTCCACTTCAAACTTCAGTATGCGAAATCGATCGACATATTGTCGAATCATCTCACTGTGTTCATCCGGATCTTCATGAGATCCCCCAAATCTTTCTTCCTCCGTCGGCTACAGATGAAGTGCTCGGCAAACATGGTTTCGAGCTCTTCAAAAGTTCTGATCGTCGCGGGTGGAAGAAGATGGAACCAAGTCAATGCGGCCCCTTCCAGGCTGGAGGGGAAGAGGCGGCACATCAACCCATCATACAGCTCGTACAGCACCATGGAGTGACGGAATGCTAGGATGTGGTCATAAGGATCCGTCGTGTCGTTGAACATCTTAAATTTGGGTTGAATGAACCTGTGAGGTAATCGCTCTCTGAGGACCTCTACGCTGAATGGGGATGTGAATCCTCGTATCGTGTGATCCACCATTTCCCGACTAGAAATGCGGTGCACTTCGGAGCGCAAGGTATGACAGGGCAACGTGACCATCCCCCTGGTAGGCTGACGGGGCGGAGAATCACGCTGGTATCTGTCGGATGCTTCACGCAAGGCAGACCGCTCATGGTGTGCTTGCCTTCGCGAAGCTTTCCTTCGAGCGGACCGTTCTCTGTGGGGAGAGTGACCACGCCTTTGATCTTTGTGAGGTGGGCGGCCCGCTTGTGGAGTGCGTGAACGCCGCCGGGAACGTTGCCTCTTGTTAGAGGAAGATGTACTCCCTTCCAAAACTTTGATATTAGCTTGCGGAAGTGTCGGACCTGGTGGGTGAGCTTCTTCCAATACCGGTTGCTTTTGATGCCCGTTCGTGTGGAACTGCTGCATCGAAGCCTCGAAAATTTGTTGCATTGATCCTTGCAACCGGATGAACAGGTTTTCCTGTGAACCTTTCATTGCCCGCATGAGGTCCTGGACCTGGCTTGCCAAGGTTCCAGGTGAGACACCTCCAGTGTCAACTCGGAGGTTACCCCCAGTGTCAACTCGGAGGTTACCCCCAGTGTTAGGTGGGTGGATACTTCCGTCTTGCAGACCTCCCTTGAGGATGTCGTTTTGATCAGACATTATGAACTCTCGACTTTTTGTTCCAGGGTCCCACAGACGGCACCAAACTGAGGAGGATATTCTCCCCTCACAGTTAGATTTGTATTTCGCGGGATCAGGAACTTCAGAGAAGATGGGGTTAATGAATTTTTGTGGTAGGATTATATGGAACGGGATTTTGTGGTGGAGGGGGAGAGACTGTGCCTGGCTGTTGGAAATAACGGTGTTGCTATTTCTCAACTTTCAACTTATCGATTAACTTCATTGAGGAATCTCCAAATTGATCTCATCTGCCAAGAGTGTTGTCGCGCGACCTCTTTTATAGGCTGCCTACGTACCCGCCGGGGAATCAAGTCTCACGTAGTTCATTTGGTTACTCTATAACTGTTTTCCCATTAATTGGTAGTGGGTTATTTCTTAGGGAAGCGTTCCCTGCATTTACTCGCCACGTCGCCCTTATTACCCACTGTCGGTATCGGATTCGTCGGTGTTGAAAAATCCGCGTGTGATGCGTGTGTGGGGGTTCTTCGGGGATTCGGATCGGATGCGTGCCCTAGCGGGCTCGGTCGGATCGTCTTCTTGGAAGGGTGGTGTCGTTCCTGGTTGAGGCACCCGACAGTGGCTCAAGAGGATTCCAGGGTTTGTGTGATCGCCACTTGCTTTTTTGAAAAGCAGGAAAAGGTTGGGTTGGATTTGATCGCTTACGTGGGGATTTTGTGGGGTCTCTGCTCTGAGACACAGATATACCGTACACAGAGGTGAAAAACAAGTAATCATATTCTGCTTCCGGGGCTTGACTAAAGGAGTCTTGGGACAAAGGGGTGCAAGTGGGGTGTGAATATGGGGCGGCTAGTGGGATTCAGCCGTCGGGTATGGGGTGGCTACTAGGGTTTAGCCGTCCGGGGCCTGGGTTGGTTTGGACAGAACTTCGGTAGGAAATGGGTTTGGTTTTGAACAGAGGCTAAGCTAGGTTTAATCCGGGTTTCTGGAGGGTGGAATGAGAGGGTGTGTTTGTGTAGGGAATGGTTCTTTTCTCTCACAAAAGGGGCTCTCTTTCTCTCTCTAGGGATTTTTTTATAGTGGAAGGGGGTGTGGACTATGAGTGGATTGTCTATTGGATTTCTAGATATGAAGATGATTTTGTGAATGTGTTTGAAAGGCTTGGGACCCCCTCTATTTATAGTAAAACAGAGGTAGGGGAATGTCCAGGGGGTAATAGGATGGCTTGGTTAATAGTGTGTTTGATTAGACCCCTCATTTAGTTCTCTGATTCTTCTATTAGGACCTGGTGAAGGGTGGCTAGTTCTAACTAGCCGCCCAGGATGGGGCGGCTACTTTCTAGTAGCCGCCCCCATCATGACCTGCCAAACGTCCCATCTCTGACAAACGGTGGCTTGGGTCGTTTACTGGATTTGATCCGGTCAAGATAGGGCGGCTAAAAATCACAACCCGCCGCAAATGATCAGCATTTAATGCTGCTTTATGTCCCATCCAGGGAAGCGGTTCAGGGTAGGCCAGGGGGGCGGCTAGTGCCAAGCCACCCCTTGCCAGGGACTTAGGGGATTTCCAGGTTTTTTTGGGGGGGTTTCAGGTTTAGGGTTTCCGGCTTGGGTTTGGTTTAGGGTTTCTGGTTTAGGTTTGGTTTAGGGTTAGGGTTTCTGGTCAGGGTTTGGTTTAGGGTTTTTGGTTTTGATGGGTATAGGGTTTTTGGCTTGGGTTTGGTTTAGGGTTTTTGGGTTTCCGATTTTCTGAACTTCTGGTTTTCTATTAGATGCCCAAATGTGGGTTATTCTTGGGTGTTACTCGAAGTTTTTCTCTCTTCCTGGACGGTCAAAATTGGGGTATCTACACCCACGTTCTGTGAGTATGGGCCTTGAATGTTGTCGTGGCAGTTACATACGCTCATGGTCCTTTGACCGTTTCCGGACCTGTTCGGGGTCTCTTGACATGCGTAACGTCGATGGATAACAAGGTCGCCCGACCAGACCTACCGTCTAGTCATGCCTTATATTATCCGTACCAGAGCGACAAGGTCGCCCGACTAGACCTGTCGTCTAGTCGTGCCTTACTTTGCACTTGAGCGACAAGGTCGCCCGACTAGACATGTCGTCTAGTCGTGCCTTACTTCGCACTTGAGCGATAAGGTCGCCCGACTAGACCTATCGTCTAGTCGTGCCTTAGATCACTCGTATCCGAGGAGTAAGGTCGAACGACTTAACCTGTCGTCTGGTCGGGCCTTGGACTACCCGTGATGATCCCTTTTGCTTTACGGGCTGATCGACCATATGACTAGATCCTCTTAGCCTAGTCGAGTCGACTCGCCGGGTGACGTCATTGTAACGTCATCTTGATTTATTTGCCTTGATTTATTTGCCTTCTCTTCCTCCATTTCGACCTCAATCTTTTCTCTTTCTCTTGATTTCGAAACCCTAGGTTTGGGTTCTCCTTTTTCTTTTCAAACCGAGAAAGATGACGAGGTCGAAGACGATTGCTTTGATGGGAAAACGACCACGGATGGCTTGTGGAGAGCGTAGCCCAAGCTCTTCATCATCGGAGAGCGATAGGCCGGAGGTCAAGGCCGTGGGGGAGGCTATGAGTATGACAGAGGTGCCGTCGGTGGGCACCCGCGCAGGTGAGGTCGGGGGTACGCCTTCAGGGGCTGTCCCGGAGGTAGGGGTAATATGATAGGTTATACACGCAAGAGGAGGCATGGGGATCGACCGGTGGCGGTCGAGGAGGTGGTTTCGGAGGTTGGTGGACCGGTCGAGGGTGCAGCCGAGGGGGTAGGGGCTGAGGGGGTTAGTGAGGATGTGAGGGCATCGTTGGATGCCATTGTCGGGATGTTGGACAGGGAGGCCACGGAGGCCTGGGCCGAGGAGGAAGAAAGAAGGGCTATGGGGGCCTTTGCGGAGTTTGTCTCCGATGCGGGGAGGGTGGAAGGGACTGGAGGTGTTAGGGATGAGGCCGGGGAGGCCGAGGGTGCGGGCACTGGGGCCACAGAGGCCGGTGTTGGTGCTGAGGCTGAGGCCGAGGAGGCCGTGTTCGAGGAGGATGAGGAGGAGGGGGACGACGATGGGATGGACAATCCTGACGAGGCCGAGGTGGATGCTCCTTGGTCCACACGGGCCGTGGTAATTCCTTGACCACTTTTACTCTAGCTTTTTATTTGGTATATATGCATGTCTTTCGGTGGTATGAATAGGTGACTAGCGTATAATACTTGTATATGCGTGTTTTTAATATGTTTTGTGCATAAGTTAATCATGGTGGGATAGCATGCTGATATGGGTCGTCATAATTGTGAAATCTATTATTTCTAAAATATTGTTTAAATCTTTTTACATGTACCCAAATCTTAAGTGTCAAAAAAACCCAAAAAGAGAGTCTTCAAAAAAAAAAATTGAAGGGGCCGAGCATATCAATATGAAGAGGCTTTATAACAAGAACAACCACATTAATGCTATCACCACCTGCTCTAAACATCAAACCAAAAACCCCTCATTCACTCTCAAATTATTTCATAAACCCAACACACATGTAGGCAAAAATCATCACTTTTTTTTATTAATAGATGCAAACACATAAAGAGAGAGATGCAAACCCCTCAATCTCCGGTCATGTTGCTACCATTCAACACTTCTTCGATTGCTTCCGGCGGAACCTCAATAGAGGTGACGAGTGGTGGTGACAAGGTGCTCCATAGGTGATTAATTGGGGAAGAAGAAGTGATTTGAGAGAGAGGGTTTTAGAGGGAAGTTATAAAGATTTTGGGGGAAAAATAAAGGTGCAGGGGGGTAGTTTAGGAAAGAAATGTGATGTGGTAGGGATGAGGGGCAAAAAAAAATAGGACAACTCTGCAGGGGTAAAAAAAAAATTTTAAAAAGTTCAGGGGTACAGAAAAAATGAGGGGTCGATACAGGAGCATTTCAACAATTTACCCCCCAAAAAAAAAAAAAAAAAAAAACCTTTGCAAGCAGAAGTAACTCTGGTCAGATGTCAGGACACTTCGGAAATAGCAGCCCACTTATCACCTTCTTGCCCCCATCAAGATCTACTAAAAGCATCTGCTCTGTAAACATTTTCAAACCAGTCACACCAAGAAACAGAAACTCTCACAGTTTGGGAACACGTTGATTCCAATGGGACAGGGTCGTGGAGGGAGATGCTGATTTTCTAGGCCAATGGATCATTGTAAGTGCTCTATCTTCTTCAGTAGCATCTACAAACACAACTTTTCATAAAAAAAAGAAGAAATTTTTGTCATACCAAGTCATCCACTTTTGTATGCCACAAATTGGATAAACAATGATTGGACCCAGCCTCTAATTGTAAGAACCCAAATTTCTTTCATGGCAGGTCTACAATATCTTTTCATTACCTTAGAATAACAGAGAAGGAAAAGAAATAAGAGAAGATACACACATACTTGAGCAATTAAGCTATACATGAAGTTATAAATCTGGTTTCAGAACTTATTGAATCAGAAATAAATATTTTCATACTCCATGATTGATTTTCATATTGGTGTAAATAGTGAATCTAATGGAGCAAAGATCATTGAGGGAAACGTTAGTGCAGATGGTCTATACAAAGACAAAGTGATGCACATCTGTAATTGTAAGTGCTCAATCTTCTTCGCTTGGCAATTGAGGAAACTATATATTTTCCTTATAAAATTTAGTCAGAAAGAATAATCTTTGCTTGATTTCTAGAGAGAAGCAGGAGACATGGCAGATGCTGTTGTTTCATTCCTTGTGCTGAAGGTCGGTAACCAACTCATCGAAGAATCGACCTTCCTTTACGGAGTGTCCGATCAAGTGCACATGCTCAAACGTGAATTCAAGCTGCTACAACAGTTCTTAAGCAAAGCTAACAGGAGCCACAACAATGAGGAAGACATGAATGAATGGTTGAAGCAGTTACGTGATGCGGCATACAGGGGGGAGGACATCATCGATGAGTACATCCTAAAAAATGAGCGCCGCATCCGAAAGAGGTCCCACATAAAACGTTGGATCCTCTCTTTGCACGACCTGCCTGGCCATCGAAGGGTTGGCAAGTCAATCATGGCTGTCCAGGAAGATCTTCGGATGATCTTTAGCAGTAAGGACCGTTTGGGCATTCAGATAACAAGCGACCCTATTCCGATCATGTCCTTACAAAAGAGGAAGCGAAGAGACATCTATCCAGATATCGATGATGTGATTGTCGGTTTTGATGATGATGCAAGACGGGTAGTTCGTCAGCTCACTTCGCTGGGGGATGAGCTCCGTGTCGTAACTATCGTTGGAATGGGAGGCCTTGGCAAGACCACCCTCGCAAAGAAGGTGTACAATGTCCAGATGGGATTTGAATGCGTGGCATGGGTGTCCGTTGGCCAAAACTGCCAGGAAGTGAAGCTCTTGCAGGAGCTGATCAAGAAAACCATCTGCTGTGACCCCGAAGAGCTAAAGAAGATGGAAAGGGAAGATTTGGAGGAAAATCTCAATGGGTATTTGAAGAACAAGCGATTCTTCATTGTCATGGACGACATCTGGGAAGATGGACTATGGGACTCTATAAAACTAGCCTTTCGAGACATCAAAAATGGGAGCCGGATATTGTTTACATCCCGCTCGTACAGCGTTGCCAAGGCTGCTGACCCCAACGGAGATCCATATGAATTGCCTTTCTTGAATGAAGATGAGTGTTGGGATCTTTTCAATAAGAAAGTCAACTGCCCAACTGATTTGGTGGATATGGGTAGGCAATTGGTGGAGAAGTGCAAGGGATTGCCTCTCGCTATCGTCGTTTTGGGTGGGCTTCTGTCAAAGAAGGCCTGTAATGCATTAGAGTGGAGGAGAGTCCTCGACACATTAGATTGGAGGTTCGACCCAAGCACGAAAGATTGCAGTGAAGTACTTGCTCTGAGCTATCGTGACATGCCGGAGTACTTGAAGCCTTGCTTCCTCTACTTGGGACTCTTCCCAGGGGAGGGTGAGATCCGATCAAGCAAGCTGAGGATGCTTTGGATCGCTGAAGGGTTCGTGGTGGGGAACACAAGGAAGCAGGCAGAGGACATTGCAGAGGAGTATCTGGAGGAGCTCTATGAGAGGAGCTTGATCCAAGTGGCATCAAAGAAGTCCTATGGCAGATCAAGGACTTGCGGGATCAAGTCTTGCCTCATTCACGATCTCCTAAGGGACCTGGCGATTGCTGTGGCCAATGAGTTTGAGTTCCTTCACGTGTACGGAAACCAAGATACTGAATTCCCACCAAAGGCCCGCCGCCGTCTCTCCATCCACTGTGATGTCAGCAATAAAGTTCCTCTCAACGAATCTTCCCCAAGCTTGCGCTCCCTGCTGTGTTTCAATCAAATGCAGTTGAATCTGATTCCACTAGTTGAAGGTTTGAGGTTCCTCAGGGTGATTGATCTGCAAGATGTGGATATTGGGGTCTTGCCCCCAGAGGTAGGGAGGTTAATCTATTTACGGTTTTTGGGGTTGAACAATACTAATATGGAGAGCCTCCCATCCAGTGTTGGAAATCTCTTCAATCTGCAAACGTTTGACATAAGATCGAATGGAAAGTTGTCCGTGCCTGCCTCAGTTTGGAAGTTGAAAGAATTGAGGCATTTCTATCTGGATTGGTGTTCTCCCCCACAGATCCAAGGCTTTCAAAATATTCAGACACTAAATGGCATCGCTGCCGGTGGTTGGATAGAGAAAAGCCTGATCAAACTTACTACCCTCAGTCGATTGGCAATTACTAAAATTTCATCCAACCATGAGAAAGCATTAGCAACTGCACTCCCTCAGCTTGGACGCCTTAGATACTTGGCACTGATCACAGAAGGGCAATCTCCTGTACCAACCAACTTGCCATTCAGTGATCTCAAAGATCTCTACTTGTTAACTTTGTTTGGGCGATTAGAGCGGCTACCAAACATCTTCCCTCCGATTCTAATGAAGCTATCATTGCGTTCATCACAGCTTGTTGACGATCCATTGCCTATTCTTGGACAACTACAAAGCCTTGAAAGTCTGAAACTACTAAAGGATTCTTTCACTGGGACACGGATGGTCTGCCCTTCTTCGTGCTTTCCGAAATTGAGGTTCTTGACCTTCGATGAACTTGACAATCTTCAGGAATGGGAGGTGGAGGATGGCGCAATGACTAACCTCAGACACTTGGTTGTCTCCAAATGCAAAAATCTGACGATGCTTCCAGAAGGATTAAGGCACGCAGATTCCCTCCAGGAGTTGGAATTAGCTGGGATGCCAGTCAAATTCAAAAACAGGGTTCAGAAGGAGAGAGGGGAGGACTGGCGAAAGATCCACCGCACGACTTCCATTACTTTGAACATTCGTTGAACTCACATGAGGTACTTGTTAATTTTTCTCAACATCTCTCTATTTCTTTGCAACTTATTCGCTGACATGCAGAGAGGGGGGGAAGGGGGTAAATTCATGTTAAGGCTCCATATTTCATTACATAGCTTGATCACTGAATCTATATATGTTGCATTGTCCACAGATAATGGGAATAATGGTACTATGGAATTGATTAGATGTAGTACTTACATCTATTAATCTAAATCTTTCTCTAATGACTACATATTCCTTTGACAAATGCTGCTTTTTTACATTGGTTTACTTGCTACATAGAAATCAATTCAATAATATTAGTCAACTTTGATGTCTATTTTCAGTCACACGTGATCTGTGATCACATGTATATCCTTATTTGTTGAAGCTTGAGCATTATAATTCACATATATAAATATCATCAAGCTTATCTTCTAAATGCACCGCCCTTCTCTGCTCTCCTTTGTTCTTTAAGTTTTTCATTGTTCAATTTATTACTGCAATGTTATTTTATGTATGTCAGATGGATTCCTAGAATTTCTAATAAACATTGATTGAAAACTATGCATTCTAATTTCTCTGTTTTCTGTAGGTGAGCTGGTTTCTCTGTCAGGAGGGCTTAGAAGGAACCTCCAGGGCTTAAATGGTTACTCTTCTCTTGTGAGCCGATCATCAGAACTTGCAAGAATAATGTTTTCTAGTATTGTGGTTCAGTTTGCGCCTCTGTTAAGCAATGTGATTTCCTTTAGACATTTAAATTTCCAATAATGTACTATGTTTATGTAATTCAATTTATATCTTGTTGGAAGCGATTCTATCTTATTTGAATTTTCTTTCCTTTGATTTTAAGCCTTCTATTTGATACAAATAACATCATTCGAAAGTCAGGGTTAGAGTTTATGGTACAGACAACAATTTTTAGACCTCAAGAATCAAATCTTCTTGTGAGTTTGAGGTTTGCATATTTCATCAGGTGAATTAAACATCATATTCCCGTGATGAAGTTCACTTTTATAGTAAAAAATTTCTCAAATTTTTTTACTTTCTCTCATTGGCACCCTTATCTTGATATGCAAGAATGCAGTGTCCCCAAGATTGGCTCTAACATCACAGTTGAAGCAGACCAATCATATGGGTACTCTCTAAAGAAAATGCCCTGCAGTTGACAAGGATCAAGAAAGAAGCGGGAGTATACAAGGGAGATGGAGGTAATGAAGGCTCTCATAGAAGGTGCCGACGAGTATGGATCCTCTGTATCAAAGCTTAATTTTTTTTTACAACTCCATTCACTTAGTTAAAGAAATATATGTCATTGTAATCAGATATACAAATAATTTATAATTTATTCATGGTTAAACAAATAATAAAAAATTTATTATTATATTTTAAAGAAATAAAATCAGATAAAAAATGATTTATTTTAGTGATAAATTTATCTATCACATAATAATTTATGTCAAGTGAGCTTGTGTAGGAAAATGATATGTTCAGCTACAGTTGTAGTTGTAGTTGGTTTTTTTTTTTTTAAAAAAAATCATTCGCTCTCCTTAAAACACGTGTTTTTATATAAAATGAAGTATATACTGAAATACAATAATTTATATTTTTATTTTTTTATATTATGATATCATAGTATATAGAGTTGTAATATAAACGCAATTTTTCATGTACTTTAACGGTTCGGAAAAAAAAAACAAAAAAAAATACTAAAGGTCAATTTTTCCTTCTCGAACGTCCTGTGTTGCTGCGGAACATATTAACCGCGTTAAATGGGTTCATAAGCAGCAGCGATGGATCTAACATGGAGAGAGAGAGAGAGAGAGAGAGAGAGACGAAGATGGGGAGAGAGGTCGCCGAGAGCTGCGTGGATGCTGTCATTACCGAGATGCTCTCTTCCTATTGCTCCGCCTTCTACGCCAACAAGCCGGAGCTCGCCGCCCGCCGGATCGACGCCGTTGGTTTCCAGGTCGGACAGCAGCTCTCCGAGAGGTACCAGCCTTTCTTCATTTTCCGTTTTTGAGATTTTTGTTTGTGTTATTGTTGATCTAGAATTCAATTTCATTTGTGGGTTGGTCTGATTTGGATTGGTTGGTGTTGTTATGTTCGTTTGCGTCTGTGGTTTGGGTTGGTTTTGCTTTGGGTTTGAATTGAAAGTGGTGTTGTGATGCATTTGTTCATTTAGGTTGTTTGGTGTTGTAATGGTTTTGTTTGGTTTTAAATTGAACTGATTGGTTGGGCTTGGGATGGAGAGATGAATGTTTACATATTGGGTGTCTTTTTCTTTTCTTTTTTTAATGAAATCTTTGGCTTGTAAAGTGCGCAGATTTGAGTGATGTGCAACGGAAGTGTGAGGTTTTGGTTTGTGGTTCTGAGGGTCAGTATGGTAACTCTGATGCAGAAGGAGAATTTCTTATTCCTAGAAATCCAGTTTTCGTAGATTATGTGGTATGAGAAACTTTGCCTAGGATGTTTAGCAATGAGCACGTCAATGAAGGATTCCAAACACATTTTTCCCAAGTGATCCAGAAGAAGTAGAATGAGAATGAACATCAAACTGACCTTGACTCAATCATGTTCCCTTTTTATGAGCATTGGTGACAACATTCTTTTTTGTTGGTTAACAACTAGTTAGAAACGGAAATCTCAGAGAGCTGTAATAGAATGCATTTGGATGATTTATGTTCAAAGGCTATAATGTACGCTTTATGGGGCTTACTCTTAGCCCCAAACTTCTGAGATAAGTTCAAGTCACCATGAGATACTTATAAATAAACCTTGCTAAAAATAAGAATAGAAACACTTCAAACAAAACTTTTTAACGTTGATTGTACTTCTCTTTATGCCAGATCCCGGAGGCACACAACTTTTTCCATTCTTTAGATGTGTGAAATGAATTATATGACGATTTGGAGTGAATGAAGAAATGCCTAAACCTTAATCAGACTTCCTAGTTTCATTCTTGCAAAGAGTATACTCTCGGTTCTCCAATACTTTGCCAGGTACACCATGGAACGACCTCGATTCAATGATCATCTGGAAGCGATAAAGTTCATCTGCAAGGACTTTTGGTCTGAAATTTTCAAGAAACAAATTGACAATCTGAAAACCAATCACAAAGTAAGTCCCAAAATCAGAACAGAGTCCCACAAACTCTATCTGGTATAGGTTCAGATATTTATATGTCGACTGCAATTTCAGGGCACATTTGTGTTGCAAGATAATTGTTTTCGCTGGCTTACCCGAATGTCAAATGATGCGGCATCAGCGAACAATAATCCATCAGAGGCTGGCCCTTCCTCCCCAACCACTGAAAACAAGGCGGATCAAGCCACTAGCATGCATCTTCACTTCCCATGTGGGATGATAAGGGGAGCTCTCACAAATTTGGGAATTCCGTGTGCAGTCTCTGCAGATATATCTAACCTTCCTGCTTGTAAGTTTGCCTTCATTTAATTATGTCATGAAGCAGACTTATCATTATTCTTTGTTACAAGTTTGGGATTTGGGAATAATTTGCCAAGGGTTAAATATTTGTGTTAAGTTGAGGAAAATTTTGGAAAAATATAGAAGAATTTACTATGCCACACAAAATAAAAAAATTATCTAAATGAAATTCACAATCTCATGACTTCATAGATTAATGGAGGTTTAATGCACCCTCAATACCTTTAATGTGAGAATTTTTAATTGATTCATCATTTAAACAGGAATTCTAATATTGTTGAAAAAGCAGATATTTAATATGTGAGATAATAAAAAAGCAAGAGCATTCATTCAGTAAAAAAACTTTACTCAACCAATATGAAGCAAAGATGATGAACTCTAAAGTGTAACATATGCTTAAAAAATAAAAGTGTTCTTTCACATCAGTGACTAAATTGAAATTTGAAGTAACATATGATTGTGGACTCATATATTCTGTCATTGATCATCTTTACTATCAATTCAAATATGAAACAATTCCCCATTTTTTATTTTTTCATTCAAATGCCCTACCATAACAAAGAACATGAAACAACTGTTTTTCTTTCCCATTTCATCTGCAGGTTCATTTGTGGTACGCATCAAGCCTTAGTTCAATGCTTCAAGGGATGGCGGATCAAGTTTGCTGTATGTATGGCTTCAAGAGATCCAACAAGGAAGTAAATGAGTTGCGATGGAGGAATTTCTCTCCTGAACACCACCAATTTCTTTTTCTTCTCTTTGTAACTGTCTGGGGAGGTGATTGTCTATCCGACTTGACTTGTATTTTTCTTACTTGTTATAGCTTTGTCAAAACATCTATGAAAACAAATATTTTTCTTTTCACCTCTGGAATGTGTAAGGCCATCAATTGACATCGATTCTTTCTCCTTGACACACGCAATGTTTTTATAAAGGAAAATGTTACACTCAGGTCATTTTTACTAACTAAAACTCATATATGTTTTTATTTTTTTTAAATAGTAAAATCATCTAATGAAGTATATATTTTAATACGAAATGTAAATTGTTTCATTTGGAATTGAATGAATCTATTTTTAGTAAGTGTAAAAGAAAATTTAACGAGGTATATATATCGGTTAACGATGTATATAATTAATTGGATTTTTAATAAGATATATAGAACTATATTTTGAATCGTAAAAAAATTGAGTGTAATAGCGTTGTTTTATAAATGTCTGAAGATGCACTTAACTTTTTAGTGAGGATTGTGGAAAACGAAACATTTGATTATGGAGAGTTGATTTTTTGTTTGTTTACTATTATCTCCATTTGGTTAAAATTTTCTCTCGTGTTTATTTTATTAGAACATATGAAAGGATTAATAGGAAAAGAAAAAGTACAGTGTATGGCTAACTGCGTCGTTTAGTCTATCTTATACGCACTAAAGCAATGTTTTATTTTTTTTTTAATTTTTATCTATCTTTTTATTCACGAAACTAATGAGGGATGGGGTATTAGGGTATATGTAAATTTTTAGGGGGTTAAATTAAAATTTAGGGGACCATTATAAATATTAATTTTATGGATGGTCATTGAAAATTTTTGCAAGGTCATATTATATATTACATTTTTTTTATTTTTTTTTTTACAACATCTCCGATTAAATCCATTGAATAATGCGGTTCATAATCCCTACTTAAATGAGTCGGATAATATTCCAAATGGCCAAAAATTAAAATAGAGCTATTATGAAAATTTGGTAACTATTTCAGTATAGATAAAAAATAACTCATTTTTTTATTGTACTTTTAATTATTTTGTCAGAAAAATAATTATGATTTTTTTTTGTTATTTGGTTGATCGTGGATATATTGTGAATAAAAGATGAATAAGATATAGATAAGATTTATAAAAAACGAATAAAATGTGGATAAAATTTATAAAATGTGAAAAAAAAGAAAACAACATGTGGATTCCTTGATTTATAAACTGTGATGATATGTAATTTGACATGTAATGTAAGATCCTTTAAATCAATGGAATAAACTAGGTGGAATAACATGGACTTGGAATACCATTAACAACCCATTCCCACCTATTTTGGCATATTTATATCCATGTATTCGTTGCAAACAAATTGGTTTTTGAGGCTTATTCACCCTTATTCTACTCTATTCTCCCATATTCCACTACCCAAACTGGGGAATGACTCATTGAGGTTCATCAATCAGACATTGCAAAACAGAAAAGAAGCACCAATAGCACGGTAGAGATTTCAACTAACGTTGGCTCCACAACAGCCACACTCAATTCTCAACTACTCTCTCTGTCTCTCTTCATTATCCAGTTTTTCTCACCAGTCTCTCTCTCTCTCTCTCAATGTAAAAGTGATTATTAGAAGAAAGATGGAAGCATATCCAATCAAAACCAACAAATTCAATGGAAC
>JAUJYO010001430.1:0-27842 GCA_030737845.1 Acorus calamus | reverse complement strand
ATATCATGTATATCATATTATAAACATGTATGAGGTTTTTAGTATACTGTTATGAAGTATTTGCATAATATTCTTCATCTAGTTTAAATCAGAGAATTATTTGGATTTTCATAATTATTTGCAGGGTGTTATATGGGGGCTTTCAAAAAGGTTAGGGGGTGATATGAATATCGTACAGTTTACATGGGGTTATATGGATTTTCCCTTTAAATTTTCTTCTATTTTTTTCAAAAATATTTGAAATTGTTTATTTGTGTATGTTGTGTTGGAATTAAACAATGCTCAAAGAGTTCCAGACTGGACGGTCTTCAACATTTTTTTTCAACATTATATTTTATGTTTACATTAATTAAATTTAATCTTTTGAACAAAAGTCTAATGAGTTTAGTTTGTACAAAAGACTACATTGTTGTAAAATAATATATAAACTATCATTTGACAAAGTGAAACAGGTGACCACATTAGCCCTACCTAGACTTATGGCTATGCAACTATTTATTTTGTGGCCCCATTTAAATCATCTACACGTGATGTTTGACCATGTCCAGGGTCTGTTCCCTGTACGATTTCGTTCATGATAAGACTTACAAATCCAACAAAACAAATCACCTCCCACTAGAAGGGTTTGGATTTCTCTGCTGCAGAGGATCCATTCCCCCCACTACAAACCACCCTTCTTTGGGTCCCTAGAATAAGTTAAAATAATGAAGAATAAATAAATTACAGATGCATATTCGGATAAAAATGTCATTTGAACAGATCAAAACAACATAAACAAAACTCCACTCTTCAATCACAGAACAGCTTCTATACAAGAACAGTTAGATTTCTCCTATCCCATTTGAACAACCCAAAGAATTGAAAGAAAAACATGTGAACAAAGAAAGAAAGTTGTTCGAATTTCAAACTGATCATGAACAGAAAACCCTATTTTAAAAAGTTCACCTGTCCAAGAAATATCAAATCTTTGCTGGCTCTCCCTCTTCTCCTCGACAACCTCCTCTACGGTCCTGACTTTCATGCTCCTGCTCCACACCCTCCTATACGCAAAAATAGTCCCGTCCCGCCTCGTCCATTTTTTCTCGGCTTCTCGCCTTCCATCTTCGCATCCTTCAGTGATGATGAGGAAGTTGACGGTGATCCAACGCCAAATACGAGATGGGCAGGGCTCGTTTTATACCTTCTTTGTTAATGCAAAGAAGACAGAATTGATTTCCATCTTCACGAAGGTTTTCTCTCTGTACTCATTCATGATGTATTCGGAGAGGGGAAAAGAATTTTTTTTTCAGACAATCCTTGTAAAAAAAGGTTTTTTTTCCGACTGTAATGTACTCCATCGCAAATGTTTTTTCTTTTGCAACGTGAAGTTAAGTCGTCGCAAAAAACTTTTATGAAGGTTCCTAAACCGTCGCTATATTTTACAATGTTAGCTTTTATGTCCCTATCCAAACTGTCGCAAATATGTTTTGCATGCGGTGGTTTTGGACTATCACAAATACGTTTTGCAGCGTTTTGGACCGTCACAAATACTCAATTTTCTTGTAGTATGCATTTTCATTGGTTGCACTAGATCCACATATTCAAATTCAATTGCAAAAAAAAACCTCTACAAGAATAGTTTTAATTTTTGTGGGAGCATATCAAACAAAAACACATGAGAAAAGAAAAAAATGTCATTTAAACATATCCATTTTGAATGAACCAAAGAATTGAAAGAAACACACATGAACAAAGAAAGAAAGCTATTCGAATTTCAAACCGATGAAGAACAAAAAAAAACCCTATTTCATAAAGATCATCTGTCTTGGCTCTCCCACTTGTGATCCACGATATCGAATTCCATGCTATTCTCATTCAAAGTGGCTACCACCCCTATTTCAACCGCCCATAATCCCTCCCCTGTGCAGAATTCGTCCACCGCCTCCACTTTTTTCTCGCCCTCTCACGCTTTCCACCTTCACATCCGTCAGTGATAATGAGGAAGTTGACGACAACCCAACACCAAATCCCAATGTCAGTCCCATGCCCTGCATGGACTTATCATCAACACACTTCCACCTGCATAAGATCTTAATGAATTGGAGAGAGATTACCGATATTCATAATTTATTGTAAAATAAGTTTTTTTTTTTAAATATCCATTTAATATCCAACGTGTAGTTGTCTATCTAATAATATTCAAATTTAAAAATTTTAAATTTTAAATAAATATGAATCTTAATCTAATTTTGCAATCCGGTTATATATACAAATTAAATATAATAAAATTTAGAAAGATTAATTATTTAAATTTAATATAAGAGAGATCTCTTTTATAAACGTCAATTTGAATGGTTTTTTTTTTTGTGTAAAACATCTCAATTCAATTTAAAACTTAAAATTCATGAATTTACTTGATATAGTATTTATTTGATTTAAAAAAATAAATTTGTGGGGAATAATGTTCAAGTGATGCTTTGTTGCATTTCATCATTTCTTTTTGATATTATAGCTTTTAATTATATTTGTTCTTGGTGTAGATTATATTATATGTATGTATTATAATTTTCTTGATACAATTATTACAAGATAGATTTCTAAATAACTATATATTAGTTGAGTTGTGAAATAAAGTTTATGAGAGCACGTATTTATTTTTAAAATTTTTATAGTCGATCGATTAAAAATAATAATTTATTGAATTATTTTTAAACAAATTTTTTTTCATAGGGCCTCATTTTAAAATACTGCCTAGGCCCCACCTAAATTTTCAAATGTGGGCCGACCCTGTTGAGCCCGACCTCTTTCTTCTGATCGGAGAACTCAGTGAGCTTCTGAATGAAAACCTCTCTGTTCCTCTCCTTCAATTCCTCGAACATGCCGTCTGCAATCATACCAACCTTCGCACGGCGCTCTCCGACCTCATGTTCTTCCTCAAAATCCTCATTTGAGTTCAATTTCGGGCCTTCCTCACTCTTTTTTTTTTTTAATACAAAACACAGAGTCAAAATTTGAAACAGAGAACTTTCTTTTGACGGGAAGGAAAAGAAAATCATGTTATTACTCTATAAGGAACAGAAAACAATGAATCATTACAAAACTGCTAACTGTTTTGGCATCTAGGAAAAAAGAATGAAAGATAAAAATGTATCTTTCCCAAGTGAGTCTATTTGAAAGCAAAAATAAAATCACTCTTTCAGAGCTCTCTCTCTTTGAAAGCACAAAAATAAAAAAAATAAAAAATTCATCCAATCATACACCTAATTATCTCCAATGTGTTCCTTCAATGTCTTCCGTAGCGGAGGATAAACTGGAATGGAGCCACATGAGATCCTCGTTGAGCTGCAACCGGCCCTCCTCATCATATGCATTCCGATTCCTGTTACCGTCGCCGTCCTCGCCTTCATTCTCGTTCCCGCTATCGTCCCCGTCTTCGTCTTCATCCTCATCATCGTCTTCATTAAACATCATAAGCCTAATTTGCAGCATCAATGGATCTTCATCTTCATCTTCCTGTCCTTATAAGCAATAAAAGGAAAAAAAATTGATGTCCAAAGTGTGTGTTTTATACTCTTATTGATCGGCCAGTATTTACACAAGTCTTACACGTCCTTGGCATCAATTTTTACACAAGTCTTACATGCTCATGTAAGGCTTGTGTAAATACTGGTCGATTAATTAGAGCATAAAACACAAACTTTTGACATAAATTTTTTTTTCCTTCTCTTGCTTATAGGGACAGTGAGATGAAGATGAGAATCCATTAATGTTGCGAATTAGGCTTATGATGTTTAATGAAAAATTTGATGATGAAGAAGACGAAGACAGGGACGATAACGGGAACGAGAATGAAGGCAGGACGACGGCAATGATAACGGGAACGAGAATGAAGGCGAGGACGGCAATGGCAGCTCGACGAGTATATCATGTAGCTCCGCCACCTCAGTTAGAGGATGAGATTCGAGTTTATCCTCCGCAACGGAATACATTGAAGGACCACATTGGAGATGATCAGGTGTACGATTGGACTAATTTTTTTTTGTGCTTTCAAAGAGAGAGCGAGCTAAGAAAGAATGATTTTTTTGGCTTCCAGAATTGGGAAAGATAAATTTTTTTCTTTCATTTTTTTTTCTTGATGCCAAAATAGCTTGGCAGTTTTGTAATGATTCATCAGAAGTTCAGAACACACTACACCAAAAAAAAATTACATAGAAAAGAAAAAAGATAAGATGTATATGTGATCTCAACCCACACTTCTAAAGAGAGAGACCACACTTAATGACAGATTAATTTTAAATTTGAATTTTAATGTTATTTGTTTCTAAATTATTAGCCATCTATTCATGTAAGAGACACAGACTCGAGAAACAATATATTTAAGAAAAAATATATAGGTAATAAATAAAAAATCTAATTATATGAATAATTATTCAAAAAATAGAAACAAAGAAAATAGATGTAGATATAACATTAAAGTAAAAAATAAAAAAATAGATACATATATGAAATATAAATAAGTTTTAAGCGACATATTAAAGAGAAAACTAATGGATTAATATAAAATTTTAAAAACACATATAGATATAGAATGAAAAAAATAATAGTAATTGTAAATATAGAAATGAAAAAAAAGATAGAGATCTGAAATACAAACACTTTTTAAATTTCACATCAAAGAGAAAATTCAAATATAAATTGGATGATTACGTTCCTCTCTCTCTCCGCTCTCTCTCTCTCTCTCTTAACACACCGACAGTTGATTTATATAGACAGGTTAGAGCGTTCCCCGAGACGAGGTTAAACGGATTAATGACAACTGTGATTAATTTAATATTTGAATTTTAATGTTATCTGTTCCTTAATAATCATCAATCATAAGACACAGAGACTCGAAAAACAAATAAACAATATATTTGAGAGAAAAATATATAGGTAATAAATAAAAAATCGAATTAAATAAATAGATATTAAAAAAATAGAAACAAAGAAAAAAGATGTAGATATAACATTAAATTTCACATCAAAGAGAAAATTCAAATATAAATTGGATGATTACGTTCCTCTCTCTCTCTCCGCTCTCCCTCTCTCTCTTCAACACACCGATAGTTGATTTATATAGAGACGGGTTAGAGCGTTCCCCGAGGCAAGGTTAAACGGATTAATGACAACCTGTGATTAATTTAGAATTTGAATTTAAATTTTATTTGTTTCAGAATTATTAGTCATCTATTTATATAAGAGACAGAGACTCGAGAAACAATATACTTAAGGAAAAATATATAGGCAATAAATAAAAAATTCTAATTATATGAATAATTATTCAAAAAACAGAAACAAAGAAAATAGATGTAGATATAACATTAAAATAAAAAATAAAAAAAATAAAAATAGACATATATATGAAATATAAATAAGTTTTAAGTGACATTTTAAAGAGAAAACTAATGGATATAATATAGAATTTAAAAAAAACATGTAGATATAGAAATGAAAAAAAAAGATAGAGATTTAAAATACAAACACTTTTTAAATTTCACATCAAAGGGAAAATTCAAATATAAATTGGATGATTATGTTCCTCTCTCTCTCCGCTCTTTCTCTCTCTTTGATAGTTGATTTATATAGAGACGGGATAGATCATTCCCCTATGAGGTTAAACGGATTAATGACAACTATGATTAATTTAGTATTTGAATTTTAATGTTATCTGTTTCTTAATTATCAATCATACGGAAACTCAAAAATAAATAAACAATATATTTGAGAGAAAAATATATAGATGATAAATAAAAAAATCCAATTATACAAATAGATATTCAAAAAAACAGAAACAAAAACATACATGTAGATATAACATTAAATTTCACATCAAAGAGAAAATTCAAATATAAATTGGATGATTACGTTATAAATTGGATAAATTCAAATACATGAAAATGTGTGAAATATATGAATAAAATTAAGAGGGTGAAATATTTAACAAAGTTAGAGATATAGAATGTATTATGGATCTAATTACATAAGGGTAGATTAGTATTTTGTGTTTTCAAAATTTTAAAATGAGATTTTTTTGTGTAATTTTAATAAGTAAGTGATTTGGGTATTTTCTAATTTTTGAATGACTTTTTAGTCATTTTCCCCAAAAACAACAAGCGAAGAATTATTTATAGACTAAATCAAATAAATTAATTTTTTTACAACAACAAAAATAGAAACAACAATAAATTATTATCTTATTTAAATCCTTCAATTGTTAGAATGAAAATAACAATTCTATTAGTTGTCAATTGAATGCGTACAACGACCAAAATAGAAAGACCAGAAAAGTTAATGGTCATTATAACATAAATATTTATATTCATATTTCCATTTTAATTTTTAGAGACGGGTTAGAGCGTTCGCCGAGACGAGTTTAAAGAGAGGTTGAGGATGCATATAAAGAGAGGATCTGCATGATAGGTCATGAATAAAAATATCCAATAATATAAATAGTTGATTTATATAGAGACGAGTTAGAGCGTTCGCCGAGACGAGTTTAAACATATTTATGACAACTGTGATTAATTTAGATTTTAAAGTTTAACTTTATTCATTTCTGAATTAATAGCCACCTATTAATAAGAGATAGAGACTCGAGAAACAATATATTTAAGAAAAATATATAGGTAATAAATAAAAAATCTAATTATATAAATAATTATTCAAAAAACAGATACAAAGAAAATAGATGTAGATATAACATTAAAATAAAAAATAAAAATAAAAATAGATACAGAGATGAAATACAAATAAGTTTTAAGCGACATATTAAACAGAAAACTAATGGATATAATTTAGAATTTAAAAAAAAAATGTAGATATAAATGAAAATAATAATAATTGAAAATATATAAATGAAAAAAAAGATAGAGATCTAAAATACAAACACTTTTTAAATTTCACATCAAAGTGAAAATTCAAATATAAATTGAATGATTACGTTCCTCTCTCTCCGCTCTCCCTCTCTCTCTTTAACAATATATTTAAGAAAAAATATATAGGTAATAAATAAAAAAATGTAATTCTATTAATATTTTTAAAAAAATAGAAACAAAGAAATAGATGTTGATATAACATTAAAATAAAAAAAGAAAAATAAAAATAGATATATATATATATGAAATATAAATAAGTTTTAAGCGACATATTAAAAAGTAAACTAATGGATATAATTTAATATTTTAGAAAAACATGTAGATATAAATGAAAAAAAAAAATAATTGTAAATTTAGAAATGAAAAAAAAAGGATAGAGATTTAATGCAAACACTTTTTAAATTTCACAACAAAGATAAAATTCAAAAATAAATTGGATGATTACGTTCCTCTCTCTCTCTCTCCGCTCTCTCTCTCTCTCTTACACACATGATAGTTTATTTATATAGAGACGGGTTAGAGCGTTCCCCGAGACGAGGTTAAACGGAATAATGACAACTGTGATTAATTTAGAATTTGAAGTTTAATTTTATTTGTTTCTGAATTGTTAGCCATATGTTCATGTAAGAGATACAAACTCAAGAAACAATATATTTAAGGAAAAATATATAGCTAATAAATAAAAAATTTAATTATATGAATAATTACTCAAAAAATAAAAACAAAGAAAATAGATGTAAATATAACATTAAAATAAAAAATAAAAATAGATAGATATATGAAATATAAATAAGTTTTAAGCGACATTAAAAAGAAAACTAATGGATATAATATAGAATTATAAAAACACATGTAGATATAGAATGAAAAATAATAATTGAAATATATAAATGAAAAATGAGATCTGAAATACAAATACTTTTTAAATTTCACATCAAAGAGAAAATTCAAATATAAATTGAATGATTACGTTCCTCTCTCTCTCTCTCCGCTCTCTCTCTCTTTAACAGACCAATAGTTGATTTATACAGAGACAATTTAGAGCGTTCCCCGAGACGTGGTTAAACGGATTAATAACAACTGTGATTAATTTAGAATTTAAATATTAATGTTATCTGTTTCTTAATTATCAACCATCTACTTATGTAAGAGACAGAGAATAAAAAAAAAAAAAAAATATATTTGAGATAAAATATATAGGTAATAAATATAAAAATCCAATTATGTAAATTGAATTTAAAAAAACAGTAACAAAGAACATATATGTAGATATAACTTTAAATTTCACATGAAAGAGAAAATTCAAATATAAATTGGATGATTACGTTCCTCTATCTCTCTCCGCTCTCTCTCTCTCTCTTAAACACACCGATAGTTGATTTATATAGAGGCGGGTTAGAGCGTTCCCCGAGACGAGGTTAAACGGATTATTGACAACTGTGATTAATTTAGAATTTTAATTTTAATTTTATTTGTTTCTGAATTATTAGCCATCTATTCATGTAAGAGACAAAGACTCGAGAAACAATATATTTAAGGAAAAATATGTAGGTAATAAATAAAAAAATCTAATCATATGAATGATTATTCAAAACTAGAAACTAAGAAAATAGATGTACATATAACATTAAAATAAAAAATAAAAATAAAAATACATACATATATGAAATATAAATAAATTTTAAGCGACATATTAAAGAGAAAACTAATGGATATAATTTAGAATTAAAAAAAAACATGCAAATATGGAATGAAAAACAAAATTTATGTAAACATAGAAATGAAAAAAAAATAGAGATATGAAATACAAACACTTTTCTAATTTCACTTCAAAGAGAAAATTCAAATATAAATTGGATGATTACGTTCCTCTATCTCTCTCCGCTCTATCTGTCTCTCTCTTAAATACACCGATAGTTGATGTATATAGAGACGGGTTAGAGCGTTCGCCGAGACGAGGTTAAACGGATTAATGACAACTGTGATTAATTTAGAATTTGAATTTTAATGTTATCTGTTTCTTAATTATCAGCAATCTACTTATGTAATATACAGAGACTCGAAAAACAAATAAACAATATATTTGAGATAAAAATATGTAGGTCATGAATAAAAATATCCAATTATATAAATAGATATTCAAAAAAACAGAAACAAAGATAGTAGATGTATATATAACATTAAATTATACATCAAAGAGAAAATTCAAATATAAATTGGATGATTACGTTATAAATTGGATAAATTCAAATACATGAAAATGTGTGAAATATATGAATAAAATTAAGAGGGTGAAATATTTAACAAAGTTAAGAGATATAGAATGTATTATGGATCTAATTACATAATGGTAGATTAGTCTTTTGTGTTTTCAAAATTTTAAAATAAGATTTTTTTTGTGTAATTTTAAAAAGTAACTGATTTGGGTATTTTCTAATTTTTTAATGACTTTTTACTCATTTCCCCCAAAAACAACAAGCGAAGAATTATTTATAGACTAAATCAAATAAATTAATATTTTTGCAACAATAAAAATAGAAACAACAATAAATTATTATATGATTTAAATCCTGCAACTGTTAGAATGAAAATAACAATTCTATTAGTTGTCAATTGAATGCGTATAACGACCAAAATAGAAAGACCAGAAAAGTTAATGGCCATTATAACATAAATATTTATATTCAAATTTCCATTTTAATTTTTCACATAATTTGAGATCTCTGTGATCACGAAAAAACAGAGAATAAAATCTTAAAATAGTTATTACATGTTCTGCTCTGAATGATACCAGTATTTACACAAGTCTTACATGTCATGGCCTCCACTCCCACCACAGCTGAAAATCATCCATATTTAATTTGATTACTCATTATAAATCATGATCTGTTATCTCTCCCGACAAAAACCATCAGAACACACTACACCAAAAAAAAATACATTAAAAAGAAGAAAAAAAATCAGATTTATAGGTGATCTCAATCCACACGACTAAATAGAGAGACCATACGGATGATTACGTTCCTTGCTCTCTCTCGGCTCTCTCTCATAAACACACCGATTGTTGATTTATATAAAGATAGAGCATTCCCCGAGACGAGTTTAAATGGATTAATAGCAACTGTGATTAATTTAGAATTTGAATTTTAATGTTATCTGTTTCAGAATTATCATTTATCTACTTATGTAAGAGACAGAGACTCGAAAAACAAATAAACAATATATTTGAGAGAAAAGTATATAAGTCATGAATAAAAAATCCACTTATATAAATAGATATTCAAAAAAAGAGAAACAAAGAAAAAAGATATAGATATAGCATTAAAATAAAAAATAAAAATAAAAATAGATACATATATGAAATACAAATAAGTTTTAAACATCATATCAAAGAGAAAACTCATGAATATAATATAGAATTTTAAAAACACATGTAGAAATAGAATTGAAAAAAATATAGATATGAAATACAAACACTTTTTAAATTTCAAATCGAAGAAAAAATTTAAATATAAATTGAAAATTTTAAGATTGGAATTTTTGTGTGGATCACGTAATGATGTATTTGATAGATACAGAGAGAGAAAAAAAAAAGTGATTCATGGAGTGTAAGGGGGATGCAGAGGAAAAGAAAAATCGGATGTGTATTGTGAAAAGATGAAAGAAAATGAGAAGATGTGGATGCATATAAAGAGAGGATCTGCATAATAGGTCATGAATAAAACTATCAGATAATATAAAAATATCCAATAATATAAATAGTTGATTTATATAGAGACGAGTTAGAGCGTTCGCCGAGACGAGTTTAAACAGATTAATTACAACTGTGATTAATTTATATTTTAAATTTTAATTTTATTATTTTCTGAATTAATAGCCACCTATTAGTGTACGAGACAGAGACTCGAGAGACAATATATTTAAGAAAAAATATATAGGTAATAAATAAAAAAAGCTAATTAAACAAATAATTATTCAAAAAACGGATACAAAGAAAATATATATAGATATAACATTAAAATAACAAATAAAAATAAAAATAGATACATAGATGAAATACAAATAAGTTTTAAGAGACATATTAAACAGAAAACTAATGGATATAATTTAGAATTTTAAAAATAATGTAGATATAAATGAAAAAAATAATAATTGTAAATATAGAAATGACAAAAAAATAGATCTGAAATACAAACACTTTTTAAATTTCACATTAAAGAGAAAATTCAAAAACAAATTGGATGATTACGTTCCTCTCTCTCTCTCTCTCCGATCTCTCTCTCTCTCTCTCTTACACACACACCGTAGTTGATTTATATAGAGACGGGTTAGAGCGTTCCCCGAGACGACAAAAATAGAAACAACAATAAATTATTATCTGATTTAAATCCTGCAATTGTTAGAATGAAAATAACAGTTCTATTAGTTGTCAATTGAATGCCTATAACGACCAAAATAGAAAGACCAGAAAAGTTAATGGTCATTATAACATAAATATTCATATTCATATTTCCATTTTATATTTTCATATAATTTGAGATCTCTGTGATCACGAAAAAACAGGGAATAAAATCTTAAAATAGTTATTACATGCTCTGCTCTGAATGATACCAGTATTTACACAAGTCTTACATGTCTTGGCCTCCACTCCCACCACAGCTGAAAATCATCCATATTTAATTTGATTACTCATTATAAATCATGATCTGTTATCTCTCCCGACAAAAACCATCAGAACACACTACACCAAAAAAAAATACATTAAAAAGAAGAAGAAAAATCAGATTTATAGGTGATCTCAATCCACACGACTAAATAGAGAGACCATACGGATGATTACGTTCCTTGCTCTCTCGGCTCTCTCTATAAAACACACCGACTGTTGATTTATACAAAGATAGAGCGTTCCCCGAGATGAGTTTACATGGATTAATAACAACTGTGATTAATTTAGAATTTGAATTTTAATGTTATCTGTTTCCGAATTATCAGTTATCTACTTATGTAAGAGACAGAGACTCGAAAAACAAATAAACAATATATTTGAGAGAAAAGTATATAGGTAATAAATAAAAAAATCTACTTATATAAAAAGATATTCAAAAAAACAGAAACAAATAAAACAGATATAGATATAGCATTAAAATAAAAAATAAAAATAAAAATAAAAATAGATACATATATGAAATACAAATAAGTTTTAAACATCATATTAAAGAGAAAACTCATGAATATAATATAGAATTTTAAAAACACATGTAGATATAGAATTGAAAAAAATATAGATATGAAATACAAACACTTTTAAAATTTGAAATTGATGAAAAAATTTAAATATAAATTGAAAATTTTAAGATTAGAATTTTTGTGTTGATCACATAATGATGTATTTGATAGATACAGAGAGAGAGAAAAAAAAGGGATGCATGGAGTGTAAGGGGGATGCAGAGGAAAAGAAAAATCGGATGTGTATTGTGAAAAGATGAAAGAAAATGAGAAGATGTGGATGCATATAAAGAGAGGATCTGCATGATAGGTCATGAATAAAACTATACGATAATATAAAAATATCCAATAATATAAATAGTTGATTTATATAGAGACGAGTTGGAGAGTTTGCCGAGACGAGTTTAAACAGATTAATGACAACTGTTATTAATTTAGATTTTAAAGTTTAATTTTATTCGTTTCTGAATTAATAGCCACCTATTAGTGTAAGAGACAGAGACTCGAGAGACAATATATTTAAGAAAAAATATATAGGTAATAAATAAAAAAATCTAATTATACAAATAATTATTCAAAAAACGGATACAAAGAAAATATATGTAGATATAACATTAAAATAACAAATAAAAATAAAAATAGATACATAGATGAAATACAAATAAGTTTTAAGAGACATATTAAACAGAAAACTAATGGATATAATTTAGAATTCTAAAAAAATGTAAATATAAATGAAAAAAATAATAATTGTAAATATAGAAATGACAAAAAAATAGAGATCGGAAATACAAACACTTTTTAAATTTCACATTAAAGAGAGAATTCAAAAATAAATTGGATGATTACGTTCCACTCTCTCTCTCTCTCCGATCTCTCTCTCTCTCTATCTCTCTCTCTTACACACACAACGTAGTTGATTTATATAGAGGGGTTAGAGCGTTCCCCGAGACGACAAAAATAGAAACAACAATAAATTATTATCTGATTTAAATCCTGCTACTGTTAGAATGAAAATAACAGTTCTATTAGATGTCAATTGAATGCCTATAACAACCAAAATAGAAAGACCAGAAAAGTTAATGGTCATTATAACATAAATATTTATATTCATATTTCCATTTTAATTTTTCACATAATTTGAGATCTCTCTGATCGCGAAAAAACAGAGAATAAAATCTTAAAAATAGTTATTACATGTTTTGCTCTGAATGATACCAGTATTTACACAAGTCTTACATGTCTTGGCCTCCACTCCCACCACGGCTGAAAATCACCCATATTTAATTTGATTATTCATTATAAATCATGATCTGTTATCTCTCGCGACAAAAACCATCTGAACACACTACACCAAAAAAAAATACATTAAAAAGAAGAAAAAAAATCAGATTTATAGGTGATCTCAATCCACACAACTAAATAGAGAGACCATACGGATGATTACGTTCCTTGCTCTCTCTCGGCTCTGTCTCTTAAACACACCGATTGTTGATTTATATAAAGATAGAGCGTTCCCCGAGACGAGTTTAAATGGATTAATAGCAACTGTGATTAATTTAGAATTTGAATTTTAATGTTATCTGTTTCAGAATTATCTGTTATCTACTTATGTAAGAGACAGAGACTCGAAAAACAAATAAACAATATATTTGAGAGAAAAGTATATAGGTAATAAATAAAAAAATCCACCTATATAAATAGATATTCAAAAAAACAGAAACAAAGAAAACATATATAGATATAGCATTAAAATAAAAAATAAAAATAAAAATAAGTACATTTATGAAATACAAATAAGTTTTAAACATCATATTAAAGAGAAAACTCATGAATATAATATAGAATTTTAAAAAAACATGTAGATATAGAATTGAAAAAAAATATAGATATGAAATACAAACACTTTTGAAATTTCAAATCAAAGAAAAAATTTAAATATAAATTGAAAATTTTAAGATTGGAATTTTTGTATGGATCACGTAATGATGTATTTGATAGATACAGAGAAAGAAAAAAAAGGGATGCAGGGAGTGTAAGGGGGATGTAGAGGAAAAGAAAAATCTGATGTGTATTGTGAAAAGATGAAAGAAAATGAGAAGATGTGGATGCATATAAAGAGAGGATCTGCATGATAGGTCATAAATAAAAATATCCAATAATATAAAAATATCCAATAATATAAATAGTTGATTTATATAGAGACGAGTTAGAGAGTTCGCCGACACGAGTTTAAACAGATTAATGACATTTGTGATTAATTTAGATTTTAAAGTTTAACTTTATTCGTTTCTGAATTAATAGCCACCTATTAGTGTAAGAGACAGAGACTCGAGAAACAATATATTTAAGAAAAAATATATAGGTAATAAATAAAAAAATCTAATTATACAAATAATTATTCAAAAAACAGATACAAAGAAAATAGATGTAGGTATAACATTAAAATAAAAAATAAAAATAAAAATAGATACATAGATGAAATACAAATAAGTTTAAAGCGACATATTAAACAGAAAAGTAATGGATATAATTTAGAATTTTAAAAACAATGTAGATATAAATGAAAAAAAAATAATTGTAAATATAGAAATGAAAAAAAATTGAGATCTGAAATACAAACACTTTTTAAATTTCGCGTTAAAGAGAAAATTCAAAAATAAATTGGATGATTACGTTCCTCTCTCTCTCTCTCTCTTACACACACCGTAATTGATTTATATAGAGACGGGTTGGAGCGTTCCACGACACGACAAAAATCGAAACAACAATAAATTATTATCTGATTTAAATCCTACAAATGTTAGAATGAAAATAACAGTTCTATTAGTTGTCAATTGAATGCCTATAACGACCAAAATAGAAAGACCAGAAAAGTTAATGGTCATTATAACATAAATATTCATATTCATATTTCCATTTTAATTTTTCATATAATTTGAGATCTCTGTGATCACGAAAAAACAGAGAATAAAATCTTAAAATAGTTATTACATGTTCTGCTCTGAATGATACCAGTATTTACACAAGTCTTACATGTCTTGGCCTCCACTCCCACCACAGCTGAAAATCATCCATATTTAATTTGATTACTCATTATAAATCATGATCTGTTATCTCTCCCGACAAAAACCATCAGAACACACTACACCAAAAAAAAAATACATTAAAAAGAAGAAAAAAATCAGATTTATAGGTGATCTCAATCCACACGACTAAATAGAGACACCATACGGATGATTACGTTCCTTGCTCTCTCTCGGCTCTCTCTCTAAAACACACCGACTGTTTATTTATACAAAGATAGAGCGTTCCCCGAGACGAGTTTAAATGGATTGATAGCAACTGTGATTAATTTAGAATTTTAATTTTAATGTTATCTGTTTCGGAATTATCAGTTATCTACTTATGTAAGAGACAGAGACTCGAAAAGCAAATAAACAATATATTTGAGAGAAAAGTATATAGGTAATAAATAAAAAAATCCACTTATATAAATAGATATTCAAAAAAAACAGAAACAAAGAAAACAGATATAGATATAGCATTAAAATAAAAAATAAAAATAAAAATAGATACATAGATGAAATACAAATAAGTTTTAAGCGACATATTAAACAGAAAACTAATGGATATAATTTAGAATTTAAAAAAAAATGTAGATATAAATGAAAAAAATAATAATTGTAAATATAGAAATGACAAAAAAAATAGAGATCTGAAATAAAAACACTTTTTAAATTTCACATTAAAGAGAAAATTCAAAAATAAATTGGATGATTACGTTCCTCTCTCTCTCTCTCCGATATCTCTCTCTCTCTCTCTCTCTCTCTCTCTCTCTCTCTTACACACACACCGTAGTTGATTTATATGGAGACGGATTAGAGCGTTCCCCGTGACGACAAAAATAGAAACAACAATAAATTATTATCTGATTTAAATCCTGCAACTGTTAGAATGAAAATAAAAATTCTATTAGTTGTCAATTGAATGCCTATAACGAACAAAATAGAAAGACCAGAAAAGTTAATGGTCATTATAACATAAATATTTATATTCATATTTCCATTTTAATTTTTCACATAATTTGAGATCTCTGTGATCACGAAAAAACAGAGAATAAAATCTTAAAATATTTATTACATGTTCTGCTCTGAATGATACCAGTATTTACACAAGTCTTACATGTCATGGCCTCCACTCCCACCACAGCTGAAAATCATCCATATTTAATTTGATTACTCATTATAAATCATGATCTGTTATCTCTCCCGACAAAAACCATCAGAACACACTACACCAAAAAAAAATACATTAAAAAGAAGAAAAAAAATCAGATTTATAGGTGATCTCAATCCACACGACTAAATAGAGAGACCATACGGATGATTACGTTCCTTGCTCTCTCTCGGCTCTCTCTCATAAACACACCGATTGTTGATTTATATAAAGATAGAGCGTTCCCCGAGACGAGTTTAAATGGATTAATAGCAACTGTGATTAATTTAGAATTTGAATTTTAATGTTATCTGTTTCAGAATTATCTGTTATCTACTTATGTAAGAGACAGAGACTCGAAAAACAAATAAACAATATATTTGAGAGAAAAGTATATAGGTAATAAATAAAAAAATCCACTTATATAAATAGATATTCAAAAAAACAGAAACAAAGAAAACATATATAGATATAGCATTAAAATAAAAAATAAAAATAAAAATAAGTACATATATGAAATACAAATAAGTTTTAAACATCATATTAAAGAGAAAACTCATGAATATAATATAGAATTTTAAAAACACATGTAGATATAGAATTGAAAAAAAATATAGATATGAAATACAAACACTTTTGAAATTTCAAATCAAAGAAAAAATTTAAATATAAATTGAAAATTTTAAGATTGGAATTTTTGTATGGATCACGTAATGATGTATTTTATAGATACAGAGAAAGAAAAAAAAGGGATGCAGGGAGTGTAAGGGGGATGTAGAGGAAAAGAAAAATCTGATGTGTATTGTGAAAAGATGAAAGAAAATGAGAAGATGTGGATGCATATAAAGAGAGGATCTGCATGATAGGTCATGAATAAAAATATGCAATAATATAAAAATATCCAATAATATAAATAGTTGATTTATATAGAAACGAGTTAGAGCTTTCGCCGAGACGAGTTTAAACAGATTAATGACATTTGTGATTAATTTAGATTTTAAAGTTTAACTTTATTCGTTTCTGAATTAATAGCCACCTATTAGTGTAAGAGACAGAGACTCGAGAGACAATATATTTAAGAAAAAATATATAGGTAATAAATAAAAAATCTAATTATACAAATAATTATTCAAAAAACAGATACAAAGAAAATAGATGTAGGTATAACATTAAAATAAAAAATAAAAATAAAAATAGATACATAGATGAAATACAAATAAGTTTTAAGCGACATATTAAACAGAAAACTAATGGATATAATTTAGAATTTTAAAAACAATGTAGATATAAATGAAAAAAATAATAACTGTAAATATAGAAATGAAAAAAAATTGAGATCTGAAATACAAACACTTTTTAAATTTCACATTAAAGAGAAAATTCAAAAATAAATTTGATGATTACGTTCCTCTCTCTCTCTCTCTCTCTTACACACACCGTAGTTGATTTATATAGAGACGGGTTGGAGCGTTCCACGAGACGACAAAAATCGAAACAACAATAAATTATTATCTGATTTAAATCCTACAATGTTAGAATGAAAATAACAGTTCTATTAGTTGTCAATTGAATGCCTATAACGACCAAAATAGAAAGACCAGAAAAGTTAATGGTCATTATAACATAAATATTTATATTCATATTTCCATTTTAATTTTTCATATAATTTGAGATCTCTGTGATCACGAAAAAACAGAGAATAAAATCTTAAAATAGTTATTACATGTTCTGCTCTGAATGATACCAGTATTTACACAAGTCTTACATGTCTTGGCCTCCACTCCCACCACAGCTGAAAATCATCCATATTTAATTTGATTACTCATTATAAATCATGATCTGTTATCTCTCTCGACAAAAACCATCAGAACACACTACACCAAAAATAAATACATTAAAAAGAAGAAAGAAAATCAGATTTATAGGTGATCTCAATCCACATGACTAAATAGAGAGACCATACGGATGATTACGTTCCTTGCTCTCTCTCGGCTCTCTCTCTTAAACACACCGATTGTTGATTTATATAAAGATAGAGCGTTCCCCGAGACGAGTTTAAATGGATTAATAGCAACTGTGATTAATTTAGAATTTGAATTTTAATGTTATCTGTTTCAGAATTATCAGTTATCTACTTATGTAAGAGACAGAGACTCGAAAAACAAATAAACAATATATTTGAGAGAAAAGTATATAGGTAATAAATAAAAAAACCCACTTATTTAAATAGATATTCAAAAAAACAGAAACAAAGAAAACAGATATAGATATAGCATTAAAATAAAAAATAAAAATAAAAATAAATACATATATGAAATACAAATAAGTTTTAAACATCATATTAAAGAGAAAACTCATGAATATAATATAGAATTTTAAAAACACATGTAGATATAGAATTGAAAAAATATATAGATATGAAATACAAACACTTTTTAAATTTCAAATCAAAGATTGGAATTTTTGTGTGTATCACGTAATGATGTATTTGATAGATACAGAGAGATAAAAAAAGGGATACATGGAGTGTAAGGGGGATGCAGAGGAAAAGAAAAATCTGATGTGTATTGTGAAAAGATGAAAGAAAATGAGAAGATGTGGATGCATATAAAGAGAGGATCTGCATGATAGGTCATGAATAAAAATATCCAATAATATAAAAATATCAAATAATATAAATAGTTGATTTATATATAGACGAGTTAGAGCGTTCGCCGACACGAGTTTAAACAGATTAATGACATTTGTGATTAATTTAGATTTTAAAGTTTAACTTTATTCGTTTCTGAATTAATAGCCACCTATTAGTGTAAGAGACAGAGACTCGAGAAACAATATATTTAAGAAAAAATATATAGGTAATAAATAAAAAAATCTAATTATACAAATAATTATTCAAAAAACATATACGAAGAAAATAGATGTAGGTATAACCTTAAAATAAAAAATAAAAATAAAAATAGATACATAGATGAAATACAAATAAGTTTTAAGCGACATATTAAATAGAAAACTAATGGATATAATTTAGAATTTTAAAAACAATGTAGATATAAATGAAAAAAATAATAACTGTAAATATAGAAATGAAAAAAAATTGAGATCTGAAATACAAACACTTTTTAAATTTCACATTAAAGAGAAATTTCAAAAATAAATTGGATGATTACGTTCCTCTCTCTCTCTCTCTCTTACACACACCGTAGTTGATTTATATAGAGACGGGTTGGAGCGTTCCACAAGACGACAAAAATCGAAACAACAATAAATTATTATCTGATTTAAATCCTACAAATGTTAGAATGAAAATAACAGTTCTATTAGTTGTCAATTGAATGCCTATAACGACCAAAATAGAAAGACCAGAAAAGTTAATGGTCATTATAACATAAATATTTATATTCATATTTCCATTTTAATTTTTCATATAATTTGAGATCTCTGTGATCATGAAAAAACAGAGAATAAAATCTTAAAATAGTTATTACATGTTCTGCTCTGAATGATACCAGTATTTACACAAGTCTTACATGTCTTGGCCTCCACTCCCACCACAGCTGAAAATCATCCATATTTAATTTGATTACTCATTATAAATCATGATTTGTTATCTCTCCCGACAAAAACCATCAGAACACACTACACCAAAAAAAAAATACATTAAAAAGAAGAAAAAAATCAGATTTATAGGTGATCTCAATCCACACGACTAAATAGAGACACCATACGGATGATTACGTTCCTTGCTCTCTCTCGGCTCTCTCTCTTAAACACACCGATTGTTGATTTATATAAAGATAGAGCGTTCCCCGAGACGAGTTTAAATGGATTGATAGCAACTGTGATTAATTTAGAATTTGAATTTTAATGTTATCTGTTTCAGAATTATCAGTTATCTACTTATGTAAGAGACAGAGACTCGAAAAACAAATAAACAATATATTTGAGAGAAAAGTATATCGGTAATAAATAAAAAAATCCACTTATATAAATAGATATTCAAAAAAACAGAAACAAAGAAAACAGATATAGATATAGCATTAAAATAAAAAATAAAAATAAAAATAGATACATATATGAAATACAAATAAGTTTTAAACATCATATTATAGAGAAAACTCATGAATATAATATAGAATTTTAAAAACACATGTAGATATAGAATTGAAAAAAAATATAGATATGAAATACAAACACTTTTTAAATTTCAAATCAAAGAAAAAATTTAAATATAAATTGAAAATTTTAAGATTGGAATTTTTGTGTGGATCACGTAATGATGTATTTGATAGATACAGAGAGAGAGAAAAAAAGAGGGATGCATGGAGTGTAAGGGGGATGCAGTGGAAAAGAACAATCGGATGTGTATTGTGAAAAGATGAAAGAAAATGAGAAGATGTGGATGCATATAAAGAGAGGATCTGCATGATAGGTCATGAATAAAAATATCCAATAATATAAAAATATCCAATAATATAAATAGTTGATTTATATAGAGACGAGTTAGAGCGTTCGCCGACACGAGTTTAAACAGATTAATGACATTTGTGATTAATTTAGATTTTAAAGTTTAACTTTATTCGTTTCTGAATTAATAGCCACCTATTAGTGTAAGAGACAGAGACTCGAGAAACATATATTTAAGAAAAAATATATAGGTAATAAATAAAAAATCTAATTATACAAATAATTATTCAAAAAACAGATACAAAGAAAATATATGTAGATATAACATTAAAATAAAAAATAAAAATAAAAATCATGAATCACGACCGCACGACATACGACCGTATAATATCACGACTCATATATATATATATATAATATATATATATATATATATATATATATATATATATAGTCGTGATTACGTGCGGTGTGCGGTCGGTGCGGTTTACGACGTGGGCCGTCCGATCGCGGGTCCATTGCATCCAACGGTCGACGTGAATCGCACCCGACCGTCCGATGCGATGGACCCGTGATCAACGGCCCGTGATCGCGCACCGCACCGACCGCACACCGCACGTAATCGGATTCCTATATTATATATATATATATATATATATATAGAGCACCGATTAGGTGCGGCGGCCGCACCGTGCGGCGTCGACCACGGGCCGTCGATCACGGGTCCATCGCATCGGACGGTCGGGTGCGATTCACGTCGACCGTTGGATGCGATGGACCCGCGATCGGACGGCTGCCGCACGGTGCGGCCGCCGCACCTCATCGCGGTCGTATATATATATATATATATATATATATATATATATATATAGCTCATTCCTTTGAAATTGAAAAACACTCGAGGCTCCATATATATATAGCGCGTCCCTTTGAAATTGAAAAACACTGGATGCTCCATATATATATAGCGCCCTCAGTGTAAAATGTCATTCATCCTGGGGGATACAAATACGAAGGAGGCGCCATATATATATAACGTCTCCTTTGTAAAACAGTGTCAGTGTTATTTTTTGTAAATATTCACCGACCAGTGCTATTTTTGTAAATATTCGTTTCAACTGTTAAAGAATAATTATTAGGAGAATATTATGTCTTTATTATCATTAGTTTCCTAGTTTTTCTAGTTTTCTTTTCTGGTATTTTAGGTTTTCCTTTATGTATCTATAAATAGAGTCTTTGGCTCCTCTAATACAATAACAAGAATTTTTTTTCCTTTATTCTAACATGGTATCAGAGTCACCTTAAAAATCCTAGATCCACAAAAGCCTTTTCTTCTTCTTCCCCGCTCCGATTGAACTCCTTAATCGGAGCGGGGGAGGACTTTTGATACCCATATTTTTTTATTCATTGTTTTGTTTGTTTTTTACGCAAACTCTATTCGTTTTTGCGCGCCCGACACTGCCATCTGCCACGCTTGTTATTGCTCGTCCATCGTTGATGCTTTGCGCCATCTACCCTACCCCGCGCAGCTCCCGTGCCGTTGCCTCCGCACAGCCCCCGTGTCTCTGCCGCTGCCCCGTGCAGCCCTCGTGCCGCTGCCCCCACGCAGCCTCGTTGTAGTCCAGCCGCTGCCTTGCACAGCCCCATCGCAATCCACCGCTCTTGCCGCGTTGTGTAGCGCCTCTGTCACGTTGTGCCGTGCCCTGTCGTGCCGCCCGTCATTGTCGTCAGCCTCCGCCACCTTCTCATTTTTGTGCAAACTCTAAGGGTTCTATCCTTCAGAGTTTGGGAGGGGGTGTTAAAGAATAATTATTAGGAGAATATTATGTCTTTATTAGGAAAATATTATGTCTTTATTATCATTATTGTGATATTATTAGTTTTTGTAGTTTCATTTTCTGGTATTTTAGGTTTTCCTTTATGTATCTATAAATAAAACATTTGACTCGTCTAATACAATAACAAGAATTCTTTTTCCTTTATTCTAACATCAATGATGTTATTTTTGTGAATTGCCTTATAAAAAGGGCTGTTTTAGTTACATGGAATTAAAAACTAATTACACGAGTTATAGCCTTCCAATATTGCAAAACACAAGGACCAGTAGAGGGCAAATTCAATTTATCCCTCCAGAAGTCACAAACCAATTAACGACTGCGTATATATACGAGGCCCACGTGCATCTTGTGCCTGTGTCTTCCTCTTTTTTTTCTTCTTTTCTTTTTTGAAGGACCATGTTGAAGCAAAAACATATCATTTTTAATTTTGCAACACTTTTTTTTTCTTTTTTTTTTGAAGGACCATGTTGTTCCTCATTGTCTTTGTTTTTTTTTTTTTTTTTGTTACATAGGTCCGGATCGGACTATTCAGACTGAGAATATAGCCCATAAACACAGCCTAGAGGGCTGGATTCCTTTTTTTTTTCCCCTTCTGCCTCTGGCAAAATTCGACTATGCATCCCCCATGTGATTTGGGGGTGTCCTAACCACCACGCCGAACGTAGGTTGGACATCATTGTCTTTATTTACTACCATGGTTTTGATGCTTCACATAGACATCTTATTCTTAAACTAGTATATAAAAATTTATATTAATGTATTTGAGTGTATATTTTATTTTAGAAAAAAATTCAACTAACCTCTTGTAAACTATCTGAAATTCATATAACCTCCTGAAAACACATATGTAAATCTAAATAACTCATAAATTAAATTTTCGTTAACCAATGATGAATATTCTATAAATATTTCGTTGGTTAACCGTAACTGAAAACATAATGTGCTAAAAATCCCTACAATTTATTAAAAATGTGAAAAAAACCGTCTTTGATGATTTTACATCTTTAGATATATTATAAAACTCTATCTAGAGGGGTTCATTGTCTTTATTTACTATCCAGATTTTGATGTTTAACATCTACATCTTAGTCTAAATCTTCATATAACTTGATATTTATATCTTATCTTAAAATATTCAAATCAATATAGTATCTTTTTGCAGCACTCATTTTCTTTTTCTTGGTTGTTATTCAGTCTTTATTTATAGTCCTGGATTAATTACTTAACATTTATATCTTATATTAAATCTTTGTATACTTAATATCTATACTTATCTTAAAATATTCAAATTCAAATATTTTAGTAGATAACTTTTTTGGATAATTGATATATTTAAATGGATGACATTTTTTCAGTCTTACTACCAGTCTCATATACATCAATGTCATGCACTCATATTAACAAAATATATACCTCGTTGGCAAAATGTCCGACCTTGGGTGTAGGCCATGTAGGCAGCCCCACCTAGGGCCCCACCCAGGAAGGCCCCCAAATGCCTGGTCATATATATATACTTGTGTTATATAATTATTTTTATAACCCATATAAGAGCCCGAAATGGAAAAAAAAATGTAAGTAATCTCACCCATCCAAATATAATTCCATCCATCCAATGGTTATATTTCTTTCTAAATAATTAATTTTATAGACCCTATTTTAGGAGGCGAATAGTCTCCCCCTTTTCTAATCGTTATTTTTCCTTTTAGGGTTTCTCTTTGGCTATGATAGTCTCATGCCATCTACCCTATTTTAGGGTTTCTCTGTGGCTATGATAGTCTCGTGAATAGTCTCCCCCTTTTTTTCTGTTTTGATTTTTCTTTCTTTGTTCTATTTTTTTATTTTATGAAACCAATTTTTTTCTTTGTATTATTTCATTTGCATTTTTTTGTTTTGGCCTTCGGTACTATTGTAGGAATCAAGTTTTTTGTTCTAAAAAAAAGAAGATTCAGTATTAAAACATCATGCAACACAAAATTGATCAGGACATGATTAGTTGCAAAAAAATTGAGAATTTATTTTAAGTTTTTTTTTAAATTATGTAATATTCACTAATAGTTTTTGTGTAAATATATTAAGGCCCCATATCAAGAATTCGTCTAGGGTCCCGGCCCTGTTCATTAGAGTATATATTTTATTTTATAATACATACTTCATCATATGGATTATACATTTTGGGAAACATAATTTGGGGCTGTACTGGGTCTATCCCTAACATCGGTTAGACTAGCTATGTTAGTTTAAGATTCATTCAACTTTTTTTTTTTTTTTTTTTGGAGCTACAAAAGATATTGCATTAATGATTGTTTATAACATTTTTCATTTTGCAATGGATTACTTCATCACATCCAACCCTACTTATAGTCCCAAGAACAGTATTTATATACATGTATGCATTCATGTGAAGATAAAATACTTTCATTGTCATAAATTTTTAGATAAATGTAGATACACCGGAGGTTTAAAAGTGATGCTAAAATGAGGTGAGGAATATTTTATTCTTTTGCAACTAATGACAGCAGGTGAAATTAAAATATCATTCATTTCATGTTAAGGGCCTCCTTGAAATATCAGATTTATTGGAGGGGTTAAATGAGTTTGGTTGCTTTTTATTTTTGAAGTCTTGATAAAACTTTCAATTCTGTTGACTTCACAATTTCATTTTAATGAACAAAAAGTGTGTACTTGCGTAGAATCCCATGAAGTTTTATCCCAAAAATAAAATAAAATTAAATGAAATTAAAAAAATAATTCTACTGGTGTTTCGCAGTGTGGAAAATAGAGGGTTACTTCGTGGATGTAGTGGACTTAATGGCCAGAGATTGAACAGAAAAATCCAACTCTCTTGAAAGTCAAAAACATGTTTTTTTTTTTCAACATGTAGATGTTATTATAATTTATAAGGATTCCAGTGAGACCATATTTATATCATATTGTATCTATCTATTTTAGAGCGAAGTTATACACAATCTGTATGAATAGTCTATATATCTCTATAGTCATCCAGCAAAATATATATCTCATTACATGAGATTTTTATCTCATTAATTTTTAATATTTGTTAAAAATAGATCTATTCAATTCGTTATGTAGTGATCATATATTTTTTATCAAATCATATATCTCATGAGATCAAATTTGTTATTTTTAAAAAAATTAAAATATTTAAAGCATGTTCTTAACATTTATTTATTATTTTATGAGGTTATGTTTATTCAATCAGGACAAACATAGTCCAGTCAAATTTGTTAATCATTCAAACCATGTTGGGAAAAATATGCACATCCACATCAAATTGGTTGCTTTTTATTTTTGAAGTCTTGATAAAACTTTCAATTCTGTTGACTTCACAATTTCATTTTAATGAACAAAAAGTGTGTACTTGCGTAGAATCCCATGAAGTTTTATCCCAAAAATAAAATAAAATTAAATGAAATTAAAAAAATAATTCTACTGGTGTTTCGCAGTGTGGAAAATAGAGGGTTACTTCGTGGATGTAGTGGACTTAATGGCCAGAGATTGAACAGAAAAATCCAACTCTCTTGAAAGTCAAAAACATGTTTTTTTTTTTCAACATGTAGATGTTATTATAATTTATAAGGATTCCAGTGAGACCATATTTATATCATATTGTATCTATCTATTTTAGAGCGAAGTTATACACAATCTGTATGAATAGTCTATATATCTCTATAGTCATCCAGCAAAATATATATCTCATTACATGAGATTTTTATCTCATTAATTTTTAATATTTGTTAAAAATAGATCTATTCAATTCGTTATGTAGTGATCATATATTTTTTATCAAATCATATATCTCATGAGATCAAATTTGTTATTTTTAAAAAAATTAAAATATTTAAAGCATGTTCTTAACATTTATTTATTATTTTATGAGGTTATGTTTATTCAATCAGGACAAACATAGTCCAGTCAAATTTGTTAATCATTCAAACCATGTTGAGAAAAATATGCACATCCACAGCAGGTCACAATGTCACACCATTGAAACTGACAAGTGGGGTGCGCCATAAAAATAAATAAATAAACAGTGTTACGAATCACATGTGAACTGTGAAGAAACAAATCAGTGGTGCAGATCTTAAGAGAGGTTTGGTAGATGTCTTTGTTGGCCATCAGTCAATTATAATCCTTCATAACAGTACACTGCAACATTGTCTTATTACATTATGCAATGAATGTGGTCTATTGAATTTCATCATCCATTTAAAACATGTCCCATGCTTCAATTGAGATTGAAAAATCAAATCAAACATGTTTATGTTTATACTAAATATGTCAGAGTCTTGATTCTGTTTGATTGCAATCAGTCATGTCATTATCGAATTGCACAACTCATTAATCAAATTACACAATCTATGAATTGAACTACACAGTCAATTGTTGAGTACATATTCTACTCTTTTATTATATCCAGTCAGCTATTGGATAAAACATATATTTCTAAGTATCATTAGTATCCAATAATAAAGTGAATGTATATCCAACAATTAATTGTGTAGTTTGATTAATGGGTTGTGTAGTTTGATTAATGGGTTATGCAGTTCGATACTGACATAACTGACTAAAGTCAGTCCTGACCGAACCCTAAACATGGATGAAAGTGTTTGAAGCATGTTCATCTTTTCCCCCCTGTGCACACACCCCCTTGAAAGTTTTTTTTTTAAAATCTAAAACATATATAGAGAAAAAAATCATAATTAAATGAAATGTAATAGAACCCCCCCCCCCCCCCCAAGTTAACAGTAGAGTAACAGGATAGTACACTTTCACCGTATTATGTACGTTTCATATGTGGACTTTTCACACACTGAATTCTTGGATTTTGAACTAATGCAATGCACCAGAGTATGTATTTCAAGAAATGTTCCACCCAACCCCATTTTTAATATGTTTTACCATCTTTTATTACTTTTGAAGTCATATATAATATAAGTTCTAAATGAATGAACATGACTTTTAAGATAAAAAAATAGGTTAAAAGTTAGGTTGAGTCTACGTAAATTAGGCTTATCATGGGTCGGGTCCAGACCCGACACGTGTAATATACCCGATCCGATTTGAACCCGATCCGGTGGACCCGAACATACAAACGGGTCGGATCCGTGTCCACCCCGCCCTGACCTGTTAGATCCGAGACCCGACTATTTTATTAGTATATGTTCATATATTACAAGACTATTAGTATTAATTGACCCATAATTTTGTTTCTTATTTATCAAGTTACAAGTATAAGTTT
>JAUJYO010001422.1:0-22481 GCA_030737845.1 Acorus calamus | reverse complement strand
TTTTTTGTAGAACAACAAATATGGGTGATTTTCTAATGGCTAAATATAATTCAACATTCATCATGAAGATAATATTACATGTATAACATGATTTAAAGGAGGCTTCATCAAAAATCTATTCATCAAAGCATTACCAACCGCGACGTTCAAGAAATTGAAGCAAAACATTGGAATGCGTCGACTCGAAGATCTTCATGCTAAAAACAGAGGGAGTAATTTAATTCAAAATATTTGCGTATTGTACTCTTTTTCCTTCGATCAGGTTTTTTCCCACTGGGTTTTTCTGGCAAGGTTTTAATGAGGCAGTACGAAAACATACATTAGAATATTGTACTCTTTTTCCTTCGCTGAGTTTTTATCGCACATGGTTTTTCTTAGCAAGGTTTTAGCGAGGCATATTCTTGTATAAAGGTCATCCAAGGGGGAGTGTTATAAATACATGCATATAGGGGAGTTGTACATACATGCATATGAATGTGCATGTAATTATAGGTGCATGTAATTGTGGATGACCTCTTGGTACATGTATACATTAGTGTGTGATATTAATTGTAAATTCATGTATATTGTAAATACATGAATGAGATATTATGGTTGTTATCCCCCTATAAATAGAGGGCTTGTCAAATATCAAAGATATGGAAAATGAAATGAGAAGTTCTTGAATAATACTTTCTCTACCTCTCTTGTGCTCAAATATTTTTTGTGTTTGTTTTGTGTTTCTATATCTTTCTCTTTTATTTTATAACAGTCGACACAAATAGTCAAAAGTCCGAATCGTTAACCAACGACGCCCCAGTCATAGCAAACCCAAACTCGCGAAGGCGACTCGGCCATGGCTGATCATGAGAAGGCGATGAAGAAGAACAAGAGACCGATCGACGCCCCGTTCGAGCTGTGCAAGGTCTGCAACCTGAGCCACAACCAGGGCCGAAAGCACGTCTACCTCCCGAGCCACGCCCGCTCCCTCTCCGCCCTCCTCCATCGGTTCTCGCGCAAGCTCTCCGACCTCCGCTTCTTCCTCGACACCCCCTCCGTCCTCCGCCCTGAGCACGCCCCGCTCAACCGCCTCTGGTGCCCCTTCTGCGACAGTGATCTCTCCGAGATCGGCAGCTTTTTCGCTTGGTCCGTAATATGAGATCTCTCTCTCTCTCTCTCTCTCTCTCTCTCTATGCGTTGGTGGTGGAATTTTAGGGTTTTTTTGGGTGATGATTCGATTTTATGTTCTGTGCAGTAGTAATTCGATTCGTCATATGGCGGGAGAAGGGCATATGAAGAAGGTGAAGGAGTTCTTGTGGATGCAGGGAGGGGGATGGACCGTGCTGACTCATTTAGGATTTCTAAGGAAGATCTCGCCAAGGTGACTTTTTTTTTTGTTGAGTTCTAGCGGTATAGTGATCGTGAACAATTTGTATTGAGAGTGAAATTATATTGGTTTTGTGTAGATGAAATGAATCGAACTGAAATATTTTGGTGCTTTGTGGGTTTGTCATATCTATATAATCTGTTAGTGGTTGTGATATAATTTGTATGGTATATAAAGAACATTCTGATTTATTTGGCAATGGAATCAAGGTTACATTGAGATACATTTTAATTCAAAAACTGGAGCATCTCTTGTGTTTAGCATTACATGGATAAGAGTGGAGTGAATTAATGTTCATCCATGTGACTGTATAAATATCACTTGAGTTATACTGTATGTTAGAATGAAGTTACATCTAGCCCCATTTTAGAATCATTTTTAGCCTTTGGCATATTAATAATGAATGTAACATCGTGTAAATTTATGCTCACCCATATAATGCGTGCACCTTTCATGGGGATAAAAGTACGGCTAAAGATTGGGCTGGATGTAGTAAAGCTCTTGTATGGTATACAAGAACATTCTAACATTATTTGGTGGATGAATTCAAGTTTATAATGGGGTAAATATAATCCAAAACCACACCATCTGTTTTGTATAGTGTATAGTTGGATAAGAGTGGCATCGATTGATCTTCATCCATAATTATATGTACTATGTACAAAGAATCCAATTTAGATATTTGAGTTGTGATTCTTTTGAATAATTGAGTTCATGCATTTGATGTGCATGTGGCACATATCTTCATGAGCCACTTTCTTTTTAATTGCAGTGGGAGAAGGGCTGCAGAGCATTGAACAAAGCCACTGCTTCATCATCGTGTGAAGGAACATATGGACCTCTGCCTGGGCCAACAGAAGATATCCAATTCCACAGTGAACTTAGGACTTTCAGATAGTAGCAATATAAATTCAGTCAACTCATATACATCAAGCATTACATTTGGTGTTTTCCCTTTACAATCCCTTACGTATGAGGGGTGTCAGGTGCCTCATACTGAAATTACAGGAGCTAGAACTGCAGGATCAACTTTTTTGTTAGAACAGATTCGGGTTTCCTGGGAAGCACTGTCAATGGTTTAGCAGGTGAAGAGAATTTAATATTTATTTGTTAACTTAAAATAAATTTCATTATATTGATCACCGGACTGAATTGTAAACTCAGGTAGACAACCTATGGTTACAGGTCAAATCATGAATGATTCAATTGGAGCTGCACTCGGTGGAGGGGTAAAAGCTCTTTCTTCTTTTTTGGTTTCCTTCTTCTGCTTCTCCGTTTCTTTTCTTAGGTATTACTTCTCTCTCATTGAGTTGAATTTGTCAATGTAAAGTTAAAAATTTTCTCAGTTTATAATACTCCATATGGAGGTTTCATTGGTTCAATATGGTGTCAGTGCTAGATATTGTGATTCAGTAGCAGTTGCAGATAATGTTTAAAACATACATGGGGAGGCAGTAGTTGAGGCTTAAGCCTCAAGATGTGAGTTGTATTGTCCCATGAATATTTTCTATGCATTCAAGTTATTTAATAAATCTAGAAAAATGTATTGTTTATTAGAAGAATGGTATGTAAGAATGCTATATTCATTTATGATAAACAATGTTGTTTTGCTCCTCACCTTCTGAAAGGTCATCAATTTGGTGGACAAGCTAGCTTTGAAGAGGTTGATCATAGATTCCTTTATTTTCTTTTTTCTTTTTTCTTACAATAATCATATGATAAACAAAAGGCAACTTGCAGGATTTTTGTTATCTAAAAAACCCAGAAAGAATCCTTTGGATTCATCAGCTTCATTAGTAGAGTTTCTGGAGTGTTACATGGGGGAAAGGGGGTGAATCTCATTAAAGGTCTGTTGTCCAGGATACATGTTCTTGGTGCATGTTTGCTGGTGATGTATTGTTGGTTGATGAGCCAACAGTCTGGATGAATGCTATAATAGAGGAATGCTTTAGAATTCATACTTACTAATGAATATTTACTATTTAGAATGCAGTTTTGGTGGTAATCATCAAATTGGTGCTCTTGCCAACATTGATGGTAAGAATTATCCAAAACCAATGTTTTTTATATGTTAGTTTGATGGTGTAGGACAATGGGGAGATAGATTGGTATGTTTTGAATATGAACAAAATTGGTTGGATGAAGTGGAGGTGAGGTTGCCCACTGTCAGTCTGTTATCTATTCATAGTTGTTTGGTAAAAATAGTTTTTAAGATGGACAGGGAATAAATATAAGCAGAGTAACATAAAATATGATAAGGGATGAAGTGTAGAAGTAACATCATATTGGGTCCGTTGGACATGGAAATGCAATTGGAGGAAAGTGTGAGAGGATAAGGATTAAGGGTGCTTGGAAGAAATGGGCAATGCATGGCTACAATAACTTGGATGAAGTAGTCTAGATTATGAAAGATAATAAGCTCATTACAAGATCGACCTTATATAGGGTCTAGCTGCATTGTTGGATTTGTGAAGCCATCCCTGAAAAAGTTGGGAACAAAGCCATTCTGGGCTTGAGTGCTTGACCATGATGATAATGCATATTTATATCTATATATTCTTCTAACAAGCAACACATTTCTGCAAATCTTGATGAATGCTGCTTGATTTCACCACAGTCAATATCGCAGCAATGAAAAATCCCGAAGAATTGTTATACCCTTCTGTTCTCTGACAAGATGGGAAATTAATTCCCAGAAAGGAAAATGGCTGGAAAAAAAAACACATTTGAGGAATGTTATTTGAATTGGTCCCAAGTCTTTTAATCACCAGTCTTAAGAACAGAATTCTTATTGGATCATGGGTTGTCAATTTAGTTTATGATTGTGGAGAGTACTATTCCTTAACAGAAGTTAAACTAACAAACCATTTTAAACTCCAAACCTTTAATTTTATGTAAATGTTCAAAGATATACAATTCAGCTGAAAATGAAGTGAATGCCATTTTTTTAATTGTCCAGGTAAAGTAATCATCCTGATTCAACAACTTGTATCTGAATCTGATATTAAAGTTCAGAGGTTCTGTGCCCCACAACCTGCCTAGATGAAAGTACACTCAGGTGTTCAATATATATCGAAATGCTAAACATATGGTATCTACATTGGGGTTCTGTCACTAATAACTGAATTATACTTTGTTAGGTAAGCTAATAGATTTGAACCAATGATCTCATGGTTCAAAAGTTTGTTGTCAACGATTGAGCCATGGGTCCAATCCTAAACTGAATTATACTTCTGTTTATTATTCTTAAATTTCTTATGTTATATTTTGTAGCAATCTGGTAAGGTCTGTATAGCTTTGATATGATATTAAAAAGTAGGAGTCAGCCACTCCATAATAATCTTTAAGACCGCAGCGCTACCTCCTATTGACTGACTTTTGATGGTCCATCTTTTTGGCAATATTGGACTTAACCACCAGCCAGAGCTGTTTGCTGCTTTTATATGCTCGAGAATTATTTTAATTAATGTCTCAACTGTAACCAAACAAATATCCATTGCATCTTGTATGGGTTCTCATTTATTTTGATTTGATTTTTTTCCGGGAGAATTATTTTCTATTTTTTATTTGCGTCATTTGTAAATTAGTTAGCATTTCTAACAACAGGTCTGCTAAATAACCAGGGTCAAAAAACAGATATCAGAGAGGGAAGCACCAAAGGTATTCATCCTCCACTATATATTTTGTTTTGCATTATTATTTTGGCCCCAAGGACAATATTAACTGTCAAACCTTTCTTGTTCATTGTGTCAGACTTGCTTATTTATCTTGCTCCCACTACTAATTTAAATCGTTGATCTTAAATTTTATTTGCCTTGTTTAGCATTGCAGAACTTAAAGCAATTATCAACTATTTGTGGAGAGCATATTGGAAATGTTCACTCTGGAGCTCCTCCTCCATGGTTAGATGATGAAGAAAAGGGATACAATACTTATCTCGTTCCTCCTTCGGGACATGAAGTAAAGCCTCACAAGTCCCATAATTTGAATCCTAAACGGGTTGGAGCAGCATGGGCAGAAAAGAGAAGGCGTGAGCTGGAGATGGAAAAGAATGGAGAGATAGCTATTGATCCTTGTGACAAAGATTGGCTTCCTAATTTTGGTAGGGTATGGCAAACAGGCTCCCGCAAGGACTCTAGGAGGGAGTTTGAAATGGAGAAACAAAAGTCTGTCAAGGTTGACAGTCATGCCCAGACATCTCTAGATGTACAGCCATACATAAGCAAAAGAATGGTATTTTCTCAAGATCCTATATACATTTTATTCTGTTGGTTATCATCACTTTTATGATTTCCACTGTAAAAACTCAATAGGAATTCCACCATATTTCCTTTATAATCTTGTTTCTGCAAATGTACAGAAATTTCTCATCCCATGCACATGTATTCTTGCATGCACCCAAATGATAACTGAAAGATCTTTATAACACGTTTGTTGCAAATTATTGTCATTCTAGTTATTGTTCCTGGAATCCATATATATTTTACATATTTCATGCTTACAAAATACCTAGGGATCAAGGAAGATTTTCAGGTGGAACCAGCTGTAAAATTTCTTCAATCTTATTTTGCGTCCTTCTCAATCTTCTGAACCCGTAGCTGAACCTATATTGATGGGAGAAACCTTGCTCTTGTTATTGGTTATGTCATGTGTTCACCTACTAAACCACTACGCACAGAGAATCTGAGTTGAGTGTTTACTTCTTTTTTTCTTTTCTTTTTTAATTGCTGGTATTTCAGTCCATGTTGAGGTAAATCATCTAATTGAATAGAAAGCATTGGAGCTGAACAGAATCAGTCATGGATTTTGTAGAATTTGGTTTATTAAATAAGAGAGAAATTTTGAAGCTTTTTTTTATTTATTTTTACTCTGTTTTCCATGCTCCGGAAGAAATTTGCCATCTCCTAGTTTCTGGATGTTTGCCAATTATATATAATATATCATGTAGACATCCCACCTCTTCTAAAAATGAGTGTACCGAGGGCCTTATTGTAAGAGAAATAATAAGAAAAGGAGATGAGAAGAACTTTAAGGAACAACAACAATGTTAGATTAAATTTATAGCTTTTATAGACTAGCATGTCTTCGAATTTCGAATGAAAACTGTTAAATTTTGATAAGAATAGTTTTACATTCTAAACAATGATCTCCTAACTTCTGCCTATGATATTCATTGATAGACTTGCATATACTGGTGCCCTTTAAGTTTTTTTTTTTTTTAAAAGAAAGGGATTTTATGTTGAAGGGTGGGTGGTACATGGACCAAGACCCGCTGCGCCACTCTGCACATTTTAAGTAACATTAATGGTCCTGTTTTGAAAATGTTCTACATGTAAACATATGAGCACAAAACTTGTTTTTTGTTCCATCTCCAGTGGCACTCCAGGTCCAGGATCATACTTGGTAGTATAGTGAAGCATGGATTTTGATGTCTCTATACAAATCAATAGCTGCAAAACATGAGGTATATGCTTTCCATGTGAATATATGGTGTTCTGCCACAATCCTTGAATTCAAGTATCTTTTCTATGTTTTTTCCCTCCCAAAAAAAAAAAAAAAATGCAAGGGGTGAGGCATTAGCCTACAAACTGATGCCTTGCGTATGCAAAACCATAGAAGAACCATCGCACTGCAGTACCACTTCACTAGGAAAGAATGGTGCTTGTTTTTCAAGACGTACATCTCCGTGGGAAATGTTCAAAAATCAATGTCTGGATAACATGGAATCCTGGCTATTTTGAAATGATAGCTGGATTATACAGATGCATCACCATAGTTGGGTTATATGGATGCTTCACCAATACAACTCTATGGTACATATGGAAGGAACAATTTGCTAGTGTATTTGAAGAACCTCAAGTGTGCAGTGTCAGACTATCTGATCTAGCTAATTTTTTTTATAATTATTTATAGATTTCAAGCATTTCTCTACGGATTTCTATCTTAACTGAGTACAATGTGAATTTGACATGATACCAAGTTTATTCTTCAAAGAATCAAATGTTTGACGCTTTCTAACTTTCCAACTTGAATATTGGTTATTCTTGCAATGTTCTTTGTTGCTGAAATTGAAAATCATATTGCTATTGATTAATATTTACATAATTATTAATTCCACTATTATGATTATGCATTTGTGTTTTGTTTTTTGCAGAGAAAGGATGCTGGGGGGAGTAAGATTTCCATCAATGGTCATGCTGAAAGGCCAATGAATGCCTTGTAATCTTATTTGATGACAGTATTGTCAGGTTGGTTATGTATACAGTAGTTTCCCACTTTCCCCACAATTTTTCCCTTTTCCTTTGATCCTATCGTCTTTCTTCTTCAAAGCATAATGCATATGGTTTAACTAGCATGCTGACCATTTAGGAGGCATTCAATATCAATAACTTGGAGACTGTGGGGGGTATTTGGAAAGAAAAATAATCAGAGGTAACTGTAGTGTCATTTACAAAGAGGTGACAATATTTTCGTAAAAAAAAAATCACTAATAAAATGATAAAGCACGAGTTATGTATCCTTCTTTAAAGCATAATACATATGATTTAACTAGCATGTTTTTTTTTTTTGTTTTGGAATAAAGGTAGAATCTTGTCGCTGCCACTTTCATTAATAACAAAAGTGGGATTACAAGTCTGAAATGAGATGAGAAGAATCAGAGAGCAAGAAAATAAACAAAACAGAGCCGAGGAGCGTCGGCCCAGGCAAGAACACGGCATACACTATAGATGGGATATTTACGGTGAGCCATCATGCACCCACACCCGCTACTTACACCAATATGCTATTGTTGAGGAGACATTCAATATAATTGCTTGTCAGTCTATGGGTGAAATCTGCAAATGAAAATAAACACGAAGCAACAGTAGTGTCATTTATTAAAAGAAATGGCAAGTTTTTTATGTAATGAAACACACCCATAAACTCATAAAATGCAAGATGTGCATTCTTCTTTGAAGCATAGTGCATATGGTTTAGCTAGCATGTTGACCATTCATGAGGCATTCAATACTAATCACTTCGAGAGTTTGGGAAAAATTTGAAAATGAAGATAATCATAAGGTAATTATTAAAAGGTTCCTTCCGTCAACTTTTTTTTATAAGTAGCTGATAAATTCTACTCAGAACCAACAAATCACTCATTCATCTGCTCAATCAACTTGAGTTTGAAATTCTTTCATCATCAACTGTGCTATGTTTTTGCAGTGGCATTCTTCCAGTCGGAAATCAACCCCAACCCCCCCCCCCCCCCCCCCCCCCCCCTCTTCTTTTTTCCTTTGTGAAACTCTCTGTGCTTCATTCATATACTGTAAAACCAAGTATTGATGGCAAAATTGTGCACACTCCCATGACTAACCAATACCGTGTGCAAGTGCTGGAAGACAAAAATGTAATTATGACTTAATACTGATCAAGTACAAGAAGGTCTACTCTTTGAGTAGCCATGCTACAAGTAGGTGGTTAGCTAACATGACTTTGTTCCCCTACTGCCCAGTAAATCGAATTTAATCTGTAGGTTATTTTTCCATGGGTTGTAGGTCTCCTGATTGCAAACCCTCGCCCTCTATCTCAAGAGAGGTAGCAGTAGCGCATCTGCCAAACAAACTGCAATAAATACAGAGTAATTGAAAGTTAAATATGTGAAGGTTAGGCAAATAATTCAAAGGACTAATTTTTGTTAGCAGTTCCCACAGTGCAGGGGCAAAATGGTGTATTTCGAATTGTTAAAGATACGAATCCAGGAATAAAAGTCCATCACTTAAGAAAGTCTTCACAAAAGTTCATCATTTAAGAAAGTCTTCACAAATCCTATTTAAATTGAATACACATGATAAAATGTTTGCTATGAGAAGTCTTAATCGAATAACGGTGAACTTTTTTCCACGAAAAAATGTCTCAATCGAATGATGGTAGACTTTTTGTCCATGAAAAAATATCTCAATTGAATAACACTAGATTTTATGTCTATGAAATAATGTCTCAATCGAATAATGCTGGACTTTTTGTCCATGAATCAATGTCATAATTGAATAACACAAGATTTATAAATCCATGGGAATGGACGTTTTGTCCATAAAAATCTTAATTGACTACCCCCTACAAGTCGTGGCTAAGAGATCGAACCATCGCCACTGTCTAAGAGAAATGATATTACCCTACCCCCAACAATAGGGGTTTTCCCATGTAAGGATCGATCTACAACAAAGTGGAGAATATAACATTAGATCACATGATTTATCCTATAAAAAGATTCTCACCAAGACATATTGGTCTAGGTGGGAGCATGGAGAGTCTACAACAAAATGGCGACCCAGAAACAATGACATACCATTTTCACCTCCAATGTTATCATTTTTATATTATTTACAAGAAAATTTTCTCTCTCTTAAGACCCATTAAATTGCAATCATTATTGTTTTTTTTAAAAAAACTTTTGCAAAAAAAACTCTTCTAAACACTTTGCAAAAAAGGGAAACTCAACTGAAAACAAACCTCGAATAATTGAAAATCCTTGAAAAATAAAAAATGAAAACCTAAATATTGAAAAAACCAAAAAATTCCAAAAAACAACTTTTACAGAAAAAAAAACCCCAAAATTAGAGAAGAAAGAAAGTCGAAGTAGAGAGATTTGTTTGGATTGATGAGAAAATTGTTGGGTGGGGTATGATATATTTATACTAAAACTAGCTTATTTCTTTATTCAAATGACATCTATACGAGCCAATAAAAAACTGCCATGTAAAATGGACAAATCCACTTTCAACTACAATGTCATCACTTTAATGTAATTTACAAGAAAAACAAAGAAATTATGCATGCACATTTTAAACGCTTTTATTCCACCTACATGGCACCTTTTTCATTCATCCCTGAGTTATCATATCCTGTGTTTCTCCCACAGCCCACACTTAAGGGGTTAGTCAATTATGACTTTCATAAACAAAAAAAATTCATGTTCATAGATTTCTATATCCCGAGTTATTCAAACAGGACATCAGTTCGTGGATAAAAGGTTAACAGTATTCGATTAAAACATAAATTCATAGATAAAAAGCCTAACGTTGAACATTAATTCATAGACAAAACATCAAGTGTTATTCGATTAAGATATTAATTCATAGACATAATGTCTAATGTATTCGATCGAGACATTAATTCATAGACAATCTCTGATTTAAACTTCTTATTATAGACATATTGTCATCTATTACTCAATTTAATCAAGATTTATGAAGATTTTCATAAATGATAAATTTTCATGGACTTTAAAGAGAGAAATTTGAAGGAAAAAATTATCTCAAAATCCCACCCATTTCTCATGGACTTTCATTATAGGATTGTGAACATTTCTCTTGTTTTTTTTTTCTTTCAAAACTCCATTTTTTTATGCTCACTTTTTACAATAATATTTTTTGTTTTTCTATGGATGTTTAGTTATCTCATGTTTTTCATATACGAGGGAGCTAAAATCTAATAAAGGAGTTTTATGAATATTCTATAAGTCTCTCCTTGCGTTATAAGTGATGTTGTTCTTCTATTTTATCTGGATGACGTGGACCAAACCTTTTTTGTGTTGTGTTCTATCTTTGTTTTGACTCGAAGTTTGTAGTTCGCTTCTACCACGTGAGCAACAAGATCTTATGGTTGCATACAGTGGTGGAGTCAAGATTTTTATAAAAAGGGCCGGGGTCTAATGTGACTTGTGTAAATATTTTTAAAAATTAAATCATTATATATATATTTTTAATTTCAATAGCATAGATTAAAAATGAGCATGTATAACATGAAATAAAAACATTAATATGAAACTGATCACTGAATAATTATAAAAGATAGTTGTCATATTTTAAAACAATATGTCAAATTTCATATTAATGATTCACAAAAAAATTTTAAAACATAAATATAATAAGCAATGCATGCTTTTAAATTTGACATTGACAAGTTTTCATATTTTGAAAATGTTGAATGGTTTTATCATTATCAATCCAACAATCTCAGTGAATAAATTAAATACTTAGTGCTTTGCATTTAAGATGCTTATTTATATCTTGAATTTTCTTTATATGTTAGAGTTTTCAACAAATCGGTTATTTATTTTATTCAATTTTGAATTGTTGACTTTTGATGATATTTGGGAGGGTCTCACTTCTTTCTAAGGGTCGGCAACAGGCCGGGCTGGCCCGGCCCGTTGAAACTGGGCCTGGCCCGTAGGCTTGCTTGGCCAACGGGCCCGGGCCGGGTCGGCCCGTGGAAGAAAAAGGCCCAGACCCCATCCGTGATCCTAGGCTTCGGGCCCACGGGCCGAGTTTTTAAACATCTTATTTATTTTATTTTTTAATTTTAAGTTATTCATTTGTATATAAATGTTAAAATAACATAAGTTTGAAGTGTAATATTAAGAAAAAATATTTACATCTATTGAATTTTAAAAAATAAAAATATTAAATGAATTAATTATTTAAAAACTAAATAGCTACATGTACCTAGCTAGGTTATCACCTACATAAATGTTAATGATTTGTATAATTCAACCACAATTCATATAAAAATTACATGTAACACATTTATTGCATTGTCCCCCACAGGTCTACGGGTCGGGCCCATGGACGGGCCTACGGGCCAGCCCGAACGGGCCCGTTTCAGGCGGGCCAACGAGCCGGGCAACATAATTAGGCCTGAGCCCGGCCCGCCCTAAAAACGGGCTGGGCCGGCCCGGGATTTCGGGCCTCGGGCCTTTTGGGGATCCTTCTTTCTATCATCTTCATCATCTGTTTATTTGTGCAATGGTTGATAAAATAAATATTTGATTGATATAGAGAGCTTGTATGGATTTTTATTGTAATCAAGAGGTTCTTTTCGTCTTCCTAAAGGGGGAGGGGGGCGTTCCTTAATTTTTTGATCTTCTAGATACATAAAAAATGGAATATTGCTATGGTTGTTGAGTTGTGGTGCTTATGACCTATAGGCTATGAGCCATAATAAAAAAGATTTTAGAGATAAAAAAAGAGCGTTGATACACTCAATCCATTTTGTAGCCATGTACATTATGATAACGTAGTATATAATGTGCTATCATAGTGTATAGTGTAAAAAAATTATCATTTTTTCAACGCGCAAAAAAAATATTATTGTATCTCAGTATATACATCATTTTATATAACTGCTCGCACTTCAATTGAAGAGTATATTAAAAAAAATTAACATGGATTGTAATTGGGATTGAATGTAACATTGCTTTAAGCAGTGGTGGAGGAAACAGTGGATTGTACGCTGTTTGGAGTCTGTTCAGCCGAGAGTGGTGGAGCAGAGCAGGTTGTTCACATGCTGAGGAACATGGTGAGTCTTTGATTCAACTAAACAACCTTGAGAATTTCTTTTCACAAATTTTACAAAAAGAGGAATAGGTGTGTGACAGAGAAGTTCTTTCAACTGCTTCCTCATTCCATTTCATATTTGGTTGACCAGAGGTGAAACGTTTTTTTAAAGAAAACAACATTATGTGGGGAATACTTGTGTGAGTGTTAGGGTGTTTAAGGACATACATACATGATGATTAATAGTATGGAGGCAAGCAAAGTATTCTTTATCAGGGATGGTTGTATAGTGGTAAAATAGAATTTTTTTTGTTTTTGTTTTTATTTTCTTTTTTATGCCCCCCCCCCCCGGGTCCCACTGGTTGCATAGGTGCAAACTTTATTTAGCTATAGCACGCCGTTGGACTTGTATTGTATCCAACAAACAAGCATTTAAAATAAAGTAAAATAAAATAAAATAAAAGATAGTAAAAAAAAAGAAGAAAAAAAGAAGATAAAAGTAAAAACAAGATCTAAAATTGTCAAAGTGGTGTGAGCCTCGGGTAGGGGTGACGTGAGGATGATGTTTAAATTGCAATCAATTATTTTTATTATTATTCATTATATATATAATAATGTCTAGATCCACAATTATTTTAAAATATATATATTTAATTTATTATTTAGTTGATTATATGTGCAATAGTTTTATAATATATGGTTTGAATGTTTATATTTCTATACAATATATATGTTTATGTTAATATATGTTTTTATAATGTTTTAGGGATATATAAAAGCAAAGCGGCTCGATATGTTATTATGTCTAAGGCAATTAAATAATATTTATTTTAATAAACTATTAATTTTTACATAAATATCATTATATCATTCTTCTATTTTTTGTATCTAAAATTACTAATTAAGTTTTTATATTCAAGTTTTTATTTGATTCAAATAAAAGAATGTCATGTTTCTTATAGTCTACATCACAGAATTTTTTTCGTGTTTATAGCAAACAAGAAATTCATAGATGTTTTTTTATATATAAAGTTATAGAGTGAGAAGAAGATTTTTTTTTGAAATAAAGAAGAAAGATTGAAAAAAGGATAATGTAAAAGATATTTTTTTAGGTTTTGCAGTTTTATATCCCATTTTTTTATTCAAAAAAGCCTTTATTTCTTATTGGTTATGTAATTTTTTTTGCTATTTTTTAAGTATCATAAAATGTTGTCAATTTTTTATTCATTATTTTTTAATCATATTAAAATGATTATTAATTTTTTTAAAAATAATTAATTTTTAATGTGTTAAGTTATCATTGGTGAATATCATAACCTTTTTATATATAAAAAAAAATTAAAGACCTTTGTGCATTTAAGTTGCATAATAAAAGAGTATATTTAAATGATATATTTTCATAGAATGATTCTCATACGAAAGTATATAAAAGTATGTCAAAATCTATGAATATTTATGAAATTCTACGATAGTCTAAAATAGGGTGCATCTAACCCCACCAGCCATTTTGCTCTCCCCCCCTACTGCCTGTTCCCACCGCCCACTAATTTTATTATGCCTAATCCCATCACACTTTTTATAACAGACATTTAAACATCTAATCCCACCCCTACCTCCCTTATTTCCTTAAAACTGGCTACTCTCTCCTCTCCCTCTTCTTCTCTCTGCTCTCCCTCTCATCCTTTTCCTCTTCTCCTCCCCCGAGTCGATCTACAAAGTCACCGCTGCTCGTTCGGATCCCTCTTTCATCCTCGTGCACCGCTGGAGATTCATCAGGTGGAAACGGAAATCATCCCTGTAAATCACATTGTAGGCAATCCATCATTCCTTCTTTTTCTTGAATCATTTGAATATTAATGTTATTGTTCAAATCTTGTTTTTTTGGTTTAGGAAAACTAAAATGTGGATTGAAAGATTGGTTATTCCAAAAAAAAGAAATTAGGGTTTTTCATTGGGAACCTAGGGTTTATGTTTAATTGGATTGTGTGGGTTTTGGATAGAAACCTAGGGTTTATATTTGAATTGGATTGTATTTAGGCTTTATCATGTGAGTGGGTTTTGGATAAAAACTAGGGTTTATATTTGAATTGGATTGTGTGGGTTTTGGATAGAAACTAGGGTTTATATTTGAATTGGATAGAAACCTAGGGTTTATGTTTAATTGGATTGTGTGGGTTTTGGATAGAAACCTGGGGTTTATATTTGAGTTGGTGGGGAGAGGTTGATTGGTGGGGTTAATGATAAAAAAGAGAGAAGATATGTTATGCTTTATTATTTGGGTGATTAGTGGGAGAGCCAAATGGCTAGTGGGGTAAGACGCACCCCTCTAAAAATAATGTCGATGTTATAAATACATGCATATAGGGGAGTTGTACATACATGCATATGAATGTGCATGTAATTATAGGTGCATGTAATTGTGGATGACCTCTTGGTACATGTATACATTAGTGTGTGATATTAATTGTAAATTCATGTATATTGTAAATACATGAATGAGATATTATGGTTGTTATCCCCCTATAAATAGAGGGCTTGTCAAATATCAAAGATATGGAAAATGAAATGAGAAGTTCTTGAATAGTACTTTCTCTACCTCTCTTGTGCTCAAATATCTCTTGTGTTTGTTTTGTGTTTCTATATCTTTCTCTTTTATTTTATAACACGTTATCAGCACGAAAAACTCTTTGTCAAAGAGATCGGTTTGTATTCTATGGTAGGTATATAATTTTGATATATTCCTCTCTTGTTGGTAACAGATATAGTACAAGAAAAAAAAATCACTATAATACTAATCACATTAGAGTGATGGATGTATAATTTGAAATTTCTATTATCGGTTGTCTATATATATTACATGTGTGTGTGTATACAACAAGTTCTCATCGGCGTATATATCGGCATGTTCTATATATTGCATATATATTAGATGTTCTATATATGTATATTATATATTTTCACACTTGTCCTCACATATTTCATGTATGTTATTATATTATAATAATTTTTTTTGAGTAATAATTAAATATCAGCATCTTGAAATCAATTACTTGTATACTGTTTTAGACATTTACTTTATATGTACTCATCTGATTATTTATTTGTAACTCAATAGAGGAGTTGAGTTATATCACTCTTATATAAATGTCTCTATATATGCATGTCTGTTGCAACATATATATTATGTTATTAGATGTTCATAATTCATGAAATTGAAATCATATTGGAATTAAAGATAGAATACCGATGCTATATTTCTGTCAATTCGCTTTTGACCAAATTATTTTCTAAATATGATAGGGTACACGACGTGCGGTGTATTTGGCTGATATGATTTAGATTATTCTAATTCCAGTTATTCAATTTTGTGCATCAATCTTTGTTTTAATCAATTATGATAAATATCTCCAATTATTGTATCTTGGTGAGTTCATTATGTTTAAATCATCATAATTTTATTTTGTTTACATGTGGTTGGATGTCAACCAATTTGAGATATTTCCTTATTCAGGTTCTTTGTTGAAAGGGAATTGGATTCTTTGTTAAAAGGGAATTGTCTATTTGTTTTGCATCTTGTATTATTGTTAATTAACAATTCTCACCCATCCATGCATGTTTTTAAAAATCGGACAAAGTGACTGAAAGATCCAATTGCCCACAAAATGATCCATGTATATATATCAATTACATGTTTATCAAACCTAGTTGACTGTCATGTTTGATTCAATTTAAACTATTAATTTCCATGCATCACCATCTTCTAAAGAGCATCTATCTTTTTACTATGAAATAATGTTTTATTGCTTTAAGCATTGCTTAGATATGCGTTATGAATTAATTTGAGCATCTTGATATTTTCAATAATGGTTCTCTTCGCATAGATTTGATGTCATATCTGTTTGATTATTATATATATCAAATAAATATATAAATTTTTTTCTTCGACTCTGTTAATGGCCTCAGAAGGGTTATAAGATTACATAAGTTGATTACAGTGCAAGGAATATCCTTACAAATAATTTTTTTGTGGTAATTAAATTACTGTAGCCTTTTCTCTTATGCTTGTAAATAACTTGGTTGCATCATCTCTGCGTGGTACAAATTATATTATAACATGCATGGTGTCCATGATGAATTTATTAAAGAAAATGATGAAAGATAAAATTTTCTTGATATTATATGTTGTACACTAATTCAATTTATCTTGATGTCTCATTCTTAATGAAATATCATGTATTCGGATACATCAAGGTTGAAAGTTCTTTTCTTTCTTTGCAAGCCTATATTTATAGATACTAATTGAAGAGATATCCACCTTGATACTACAAAGAAAATCATATCTTTGTAGAACAATGGAAAAAAAAATTTATTACATGGATCCCTGAAGGATCATGCAAAAAAAAAAAAAAAAAAAAAGGAGAAGAAAGATTCATAGTGTCCCGCAGAATCATACAAAAGATATGAATTTTTTTTTTGGATCCTTTTAAGGACCATAAAAAAAAAATTATGATCACATGTATCCTTCAAAGGATCATGTGAAATATATGGATAATATGTGTCCCTGAAGGACCATATAGAACTATATAATATATAGTGGTTACTTGTGTCCCTGTAGATACAAAGAAAATGATAACATGGATCTTTAAAGGATCATGTGAAAGATATGTCTATACATGAGTATACAAAAAATTCTGATATAATGAATCCTTAAGGATCGTGTGAAATATATAACCAATATGTGTCCCTGAAGGACCATATAGGACTACATAATATATAGTGACTACTTGTGTCCCTGTAGACACAAAGCAAAATAATGATATTGTTTTTAGGTCCTTGAAGGATCATAAAAAAAAAGACAGCAAAAACATGTAAAAAAATAAATTATGATTAACTTTCACAATTGTAATAAGAGGATTTGAAAAGAAATACCTCATTATGAAAGGTCAACTGACCATTATGTTTCAAATATATGCTCCAGCTGTAGCAATAGTGAAAGCAATAATTATTCATCAATTTCATATACTATCGTTGCCCAACAATGAACTTTTGATGAAAAATCACATATATATCAATTCAATGGCTCAACATCTTTGCCCAGAGCAAATGCTTGATATTTTATTTTAGCCTTGAAAGTTGAATGATAAGATCATGTTTTATACAGTCAGAAGCACAACAATTGTAGAAATTGTAAAACATCTCAAACCACTAGAAGTGGGTTGCTATTGTAATAAAAAAAAGGGAACATATTTGCAGAACAAACCCCTAAAATTCAAGAAAAATGATTGTTATTCCGGGGATCTAAAAAAAAAAAGGTCACGTACCTAATGTACGGTCAGACTTTTGTCATTCATTTATTTATATTTTTATAATTTTTTTGTTATCTGAAATGCATTTTTTATATTTTTATATTTATCCTATTATTTTGAGTTTAATATTAGTTAATTCATATGTTAGTACTATTTTTTGTATTAAATTTGATTAAAGGTTCCTGAAGAGCAAATATTATATGACCATGAGATACATAATGATGCTTCAAATAGTTGAATATTCAATTACAAAGAACCAGAAGTTTCTTTCGTCGAGTGATAGTGATAATGATGTTTTTACCACACGATTTGTGTTCTATCATTATAATGAGATAATATTTCCATCGTTAGAGAGAGGAAATCTATCATTCGTAGAACGACGAAAAATTTCGTGAAAAGATTTTGTCTCATTTTGACACACTTCTCAATATGATATTGAAGTACAAATGATCACTCATCTTTAGAGAATTGTGCATCAATTACCAGATGCAATTATTTATATACAGCAAAAATGAGAAGATCACATATTTAAGCTGTAAATATTCTAGCTCAAATTGATGTTCCAATTGAAAAAACTATCATTGCATTGGCTAGTGAATCAACAAAGGCAAGCTTGAAGTGTGACAGACTTATAGATTCAAAAGATCAGCTTTTCGAATTAGAAAAATAATGAGAAAAATAATATGCTTTAGAAGAGCCTGAAGCACTTGTAAGATCCACATTATTAAATTCTGCAGAAGAAAAATCATAGAAGAAATACATGTCCCCGAAGAGACATGTCCCCGAATGACAAATACATGATAATGAAAAAAAAATTCATTATTCAAATAAATACAAAGATCTTGTGGGATCGCAAACAATTGATAATCGATTATATATTTTCATTTACAGTAGCTACTGAAATCATTAAAGATGATAATTGAGAATCACATTCACAGAATAAATATAAGGAATGTCAGAAATATGGCCGATCGATCGATGCAAAAAGAGAAAGGCATAAGAAAATGTAAATAAAGAGATTAGTTCTCACAAAGAGACCCCAATACAAGCAACAGAAGCAAATTGATCAATCTCATCTTTCTAATTATAGAAGTAACCCCAGAAGAGGTAGCCCCTGAAGAGGCAAACGTAAATATGAGATCTCATTAAATCATAAAGAAGAAAGATGAGATATAATAAAATCATTGTCGACAATGTACATTCATATGATATTGCTCTTGATATTATGGGGATCCTAAATTGTAAAACGTCGAAGAATATAGACGTAGAAATGATTGATCAAATTAGAAAGAGGCAATATTGGTTGAATTAAATTCGCAAGTGAAACGTGAAGTATTTGGACCTGTAGTCCAAACACCTGAAGATGTAAAGGCTACATGATACAAATAAGTATTTGTAAGAATGCTTAATGACAAAAATGAAAATTTGATATATAAAACATGTCTTGTGAAAAAAAAAAGGTTTCTCACAATGACATGATATATAATGAAGAGACATATTGTATTGCAAAGGATGCAATCACATTCTGTTTTATTATTTTGATAGTCTCAGAAGAACTAGATATGCAAATGAAGTATACTTATACGGAACACAATATAGTGATGTATATATGATATTTGAAGGATTTAAAATGTCTGAAGCAAATAAATTATCTGAAAGCATGTATTTTAGCAATTTATAATGATTTTTATACGGGTTAAAGCAATTTGGGCGCTTGTGGTACAATCAGCCTCAATGAATATTTATTGAAACAAGGATATTATCTGATTTGCCATTATATTTTCATCAAGAAATCAAAATCCGGATTTGATATTATTGTAGCATATATTGATGATTTGAATCTGTTAAAGATTCCAGAAGAACTTACAAAAATTGTTTTAAAAGAAAGAATTTGGAATGATAATTCTCGGAAAAACAAAACATTGTCTCGACCTGCAGATCTTGTAAAACCCAAGTAGAACCCTTGTCCCTCAAATAATGTATAGTACATAATGTTTTGAAGCACTTTATTCATTCTTTAAGTTCTCGTTTAAAGGGCTAATTTTTCATCCAAAAGAATCTTCTTGGTCTTGAAATAACATATCTTAGTGCAATAATAAAAGTGCAATAAGTGATTTATTATATTTCACACAAGGTATTAAATTTGATATTATATTTTTAGTTAACCGGATTGGTCAGGTTATATTTTACATGAAGACATTGGTATTGTGAAAAACACATTTTTTTGTAGAACAACAAATATGGGTGATTTTCTAATGGCTAAATATAATTCAACATTCATCATGAAGATAATATTACATGTATAACATGATTTAAAGGAGGCTTCATCAAAAATCTATTCATCAAAGCATTACCAACCGCGACGTTCAAGAAATTGAAGCAAAACATTGGAATGCGTCGACTCGAAGATCTTCATGCTAAAAACAGAGGGAGTAATTTAATTCAAAATATTTGCGTATTGTACTCTTTTTCCTTCGATCAGGTTTTTTCCCACTGGGTTTTTCTGGCAAGGTTTTAATGAGGCAGTACGAAAACATACATTAGAATATTGTACTCTTTTTCCTTCGCTGAGTTTTTATCGCACATGGTTTTTCTTAGCAAGGTTTTAGCGAGGCATATTCTTGTATAAAGGTCATCCAAGGGGGAGTGTTATAAATACATGCATATAGGGGAGTTGTACATACATGCATATGAATGTGCATGTAATTATAGGTGCATGTAATTGTGGATGACCTCTTGGTACATGTATACATTAGTGTGTGATATTAATTGTAAATTCATGTATATTGTAAATACATGAATGAGATATTATGGTTGTTATCCCCCTATAAATAGAGGGCTTGTCAAATATCAAAGATATGGAAAATGAAATGAGAAGTTCTTGAATAATACTTTCTCTACCTCTCTTGTGCTCAAATATTTTTTGTGTTTGTTTTGTGTTTCTATATCTTTCTCTTTTATTTTATAACAGTCGACACAAATAGTCAAAAGTCCGAATCGTTAACCAACGACGCCCCAGTCATAGCAAACCCAAACTCGCGAAGGCGACTCGGCCATGGCTGATCATGAGAAGGCGATGAAGAAGAACAAGAGACCGATCGACGCCCCGTTCGAGCTGTGCAAGGTCTGCAACCTGAGCCACAACCAGGGCCGAAAGCACGTCTACCTCCCGAGCCACGCCCGCTCCCTCTCCGCCCTCCTCCATCGGTTCTCGCGCAAGCTCTCCGACCTCCGCTTCTTCCTCGACACCCCCTCCGTCCTCCGCCCTGAGCACGCCCCGCTCAACCGCCTCTGGTGCCCCTTCTGCGACAGTGATCTCTCCGAGATCGGCAGCTTTTTCGCTTGGTCCGTAATATGAGATAGATCTCTCTCTCTCTCTCTCTCTCTCTCTCTCTATGCGTTGGTGGTGGAATTTTAGGGTTTTTTTGGGTGATGATTCGATTTTATGTTCTGTGCAGTAGTAATTCGATTCGTCATATGGCGGGAGAAGGGCATATGAAGAAGGTGAAGGAGTTCTTGTGGATGCAGGGAGGGGGGATGGACCGTGCTGACTCATTTAGGATTTCTAAGGAAGATCTCGCCAAGGTGACTTTTTTTTGTTGAGTTCTAGCGGTATAGTGATCGTGAACAATTTGTATTGAGAGTGAAATTATATTGGTTTTGTGTAGATGAAATGAATCGAACTGAAATATTTTGGTGCTTTGTGGGTTTGTCATATCTATATAATCTGTTAGTGGTTGTGATATAATTTGTATGGTATATAAAGAACATTCTGATTTATTTGGCAATGGAATCAAGGTTACATTGAGATACATTTTAATTCAAAAACTGGAGCATCTCTTGTGTTTAGCATTAACATGGATAAGAGTGGAGTGAATTAATGTTCATCCATGTGACTGTATAAATATCACTTGAGTTATACTGTATGTTAGAATGAAGTTACATCTAGCCCCATTTTAGAATCATTTTTAGCCTTTGGCATATTAATAATGAATGTAACATCGTGTAAATTTATGCTCACCCATATAATGCGTGCACCTTTCATGGGGATAAAAGTACGGCTAAAGATTGGGCTGGATGTAGTAAAGCTCTTGTATGGTATACAAGAACATTCTAACATTATTTGGTGGATGAATTCAAGTTTATAATGGGGTAAATATAATCCAAAACCACACCATCTGTTTTGTATAGTGTATAGTTGGATAAGAGTGGCATCGATTGATCTTCATCCATAATTATATGTACTATGTACAAAGAATCCAATTTAGATATTTGAGTTGTGATTCTTTTGAATAATTGAGTTCATGCATTTGATGTGCATGTGGCACATATCTTCATGAGCCACTTTCTTTTTAATTGCAGTGGGAGAAGGGCTGCAGAGCATTGAACAAAGCCACTGCTTCATCATCGTGTGAAGGAACATATGGACCTCTGCCTGGGCCAACAGAAGATATCCAATTCCACAGTGAACTTAGGACTTTCAGATAGTAG